>NJDC01002765.1:0-10344 GCA_002245475.1 Calephelis virginiensis | reverse complement strand
TAAGGCGGTGGTACCACTCCACTACTTAGTAGGATGTCACGGTGCTAGTAACGGTAAGCCTATGCTCGCCTTTTACGAGCTGCCTGGTACAGGAAGGCAGATGGTCTATTCTGCAAAAAAACTCGGACCAACACGAGGAAATTTATTTATTCTTTCAATACTAATATAAAACTTAACTCCTAAATTCCAAGTTGACTTTGAGCATTGTTTCGATTTAATTTAAATTCCAATTTAAGGTTGCGAATTGCATACATTTGGATATTTCAAAATATATTAATTTATTAACATATATTAATTTTAAAGATTAATTAATTTGAATTATTGTAATGATAACCAATTATTTAGCAAAATAAGAATAAATGATTGTATTACGGAAAATCTTAAAACCCTTTTCTTAAACTTTGACGAAAAAAGATGGGTACTGCCAATTTGACGTGTTAGTGTCTGTTTGTCTGATATCATTACTTTTAAACAGATTAAGTGATGCAGATGCGGATACTACACTGTTGTGTAGTATCCGCATCCGCAGAGTTGTCGAAATAGACATTACTTGAATAGGAGAAGATCCGACCCGACATCGACCTACACCAAGCTGAAAATAAAATAAAACATGTTTCACGATAAATTTAGTATCTTAGAAAATTAGTATGTTACACTAGTATTGATTATTTAAATTGGAAAATGCTACTCGATTATCTTTTGTTAAGTACCGAATTTAGTTTTAAATAGTCGCTACTGTAGCGCCAAATAAATCGATAAATAATCTTGACAAAGGAGTATAGCAGATTATAGATTTGTTTATGATAGACTGAACTAATGCCACCAATATATCACAGGCCAGCCAAACGAACTCCCAAAAAACCTTACCCCGATTATGATGGATGGCTCGGGCTCAAGCGATGCCAAATTATCTACAAAATCTGAGAGATTTCAGTCGCTTACTGCTAATGGAGCAACCTTCTTTGTATTGAAAAGAACATGCTAAAATGTTAATATAAAAATATTTAAAAAGAGGGAACACATCTGCACAGAACGTTATAAAATGTTACTAAATTTTTAAATAAACTTATAAAGTATGTATACTACTTTTGAACCTATATATTAGTATACCCAATGCTGAGTCAATTTTGATGTAAATATTGATGATAAGTGATAAGTGAGAACACAGCGAAAAAGCACATGGCTGATGCGAACATACAACAGTGTTTAGTGATAATTGTCCGTGGTTGTTAAAATTAATATTTGAGATAGAGAGAGAGAGTAGAGAGCATCTTCACGCCCATAACCCCGAAGAGGTAGGCAGAGGCACAACCAGGGCACCCACGACCAGTCGAAGACACCAAGTCCCACAATGTGATAGGTGGCACATATTCAATCCCGAGCAACACTTTTTTTAATATAAAATTGGAAAACCCCAATTTTCTTTTTGATGCCTGACCCGGGAATGGAACCCGGGACCTCGTGCAGTCAAGTCCAACAACTGGACCCGTAGACCACACAGACGATATTTGTAAATTATTATTTTTTTACTGTAAGATTGATCTTCTAATGGTAAGGGATAACGGTGGCCTACAGACGTCGTAGATGATACAGTTACAGAAGGGATATAAGGGCGCGGCCCATGTGCAAGTCTGTCGGTTACTCTACTCTGTGGACCGAATATGACAGTCTGATTATGAACTAAATGAGTTTCGTAGGAAATATTTAAACTTGCCTTTGTAGTCTAACGCTCCGGTGTTGCATATGACTTCATGAGGCCCGGATTCGATTCCAAATTCAAAACAAAAATTACCAAAATGTGTTTTTCAATTTTCTAATAAAAAAATCAATGTTGTCAGGGATTGAACATCTGCAAAGTTAGCAATAGTTTTGCCACCTATCGCATTGTTAATGTCTTCGGCTAGTCGTGGATATCCTGGATATGCCTTTGCCTATTTTTTTGAGGATACGGGCGTAAAAGTACTTTTATATTTAACCAATAATTACTATATGAGATCGTAAAACAGCTGCATCCGTATGTTGAAAATATTAACGAAACTTTAAAATTCGCACAAGAGAAGCCTCCGGCGTGAGCTAGTGAATACGAAATCTCATAGCTAGTGATGTACCGAACATCTTTCAAACGACCGAAACGTTTTACTGTAATGTTGCATTTTCTGCTATTTCATTATACATCAAGAGCTATGAACTAATAATATCGTTTTTTAAACTTTCAAGCGGTTTTAACCCATACTCGTAATTTGTTGCTTAACTTTACTTACTCAATAATCTTTCTCAAGAATATGGCTGTCAAATGCAAAAAATCAGTCAATCTGATACGAAACTCCAGAGATTGATGTGAATATCTAATAGTTATTTCTTAATATCGTAAGAAATAAAACAAGTATTTCGAAGTTTAAATTAACATAAAGTGGTTTTTCAGGTAAATGATAGAAGTTTTAGGTAATCAGGTAAACAGTAATAAATAAAATGTTATAAAAACAGATTCCGATACAGATAAAACCACTCTAGAGTATATAAATTTGGATTTGTTTAGAAGAATACTGTTTCTACAATATATTTTTAATTCTAAATACAAACATACTCACTCTTATACACATATAAAACTACGAAAATTAAGATTTTTTTTAGATTAGACCTAGTTTTTTAAGATTACTATTAAAATTATCATTCACAGCATAAAAACGAGTCAGAATGTTATGAGTCGGAAAAAGAAATGTTATAAGTTTGACGTGTCTGTTTGTGTTTCCCTGTGTCATCATAACTTTACGGATAGATAGATTTAAATTAGGATTTTTCGTTTAAAATCTGACGTGATATATTTATTTATATTTGATAGAATTTGTCAGGACTCATTGAACATTTTTGGTTTTGGAATAAAGTTTCAGAAATATTTTGCTGCAGAATAATATTTTTAAACATCAGTGGAAGTATAAATACTTAAGATTATGTAGGGTGCAGCTCTCTGTGTATAACATTTTATCATATTTTGTGAGGCATATTGCCGTCTCGCGTTTGGCATCAAATATGTTTTATAACAAACAAGCTCTTTGTGATACAAATTGTCTGCTCACAGTTCTTAGAATAATAATTACAACTATTAATTTTATTCGTCTTTTATATTATGACTTTGAAAGTCCTACAAATACCAGTCATATTAGATATGAAAATTAAAAAGCTATCATATCGCCTCTGTGGTCTAGAGGTCCGGGTGTTGGACTTGACTTCATGAGGTCCCGGGTTCGAATCTTGGGTTGGCCAACAAAAAGAAACTTGGATTTTTCAAATTTTCTAATAAAAAAAAATGTTGGTCGGGACTGGAAATGTGCCCGGTTGGCGATAGGCTTGCCATCTATCACATTGTGGGACTTAGTGTCTTCGGCTAGTCGTGGGTGCCCTGGTTGTGCCTCTGCCTACCTCTTCGGGGATATGGGCGTGAAGATACTTTTTTTTCTTTTTTTTAAAAAAGCTATCATTTATAACTAGTTTACTAAAATATTTATTTCTTCACTTAATAATAGCGTGCTTGACAAATTTTGTCATGATCTGTTTCGTCGTTGAAGTCTGATTGAACAGCAATTTTTAAAAAGCATAATTATCACTGTCACATCTTAATATGATAAAAGTTTGGAAGTCGGGAAAGTCGTAAATCTGAACTACATTGATTTATCGATATATTAATGAATTGGTATAATAATGAAGTTTTTTAATGTATTTTAGATTAGCTGCAAAGATTACGAAACATATTTTTTTATGATATTGGAAGGCAAACAAACAGACGGTTTTTTGATGGTACGAAATTCACGCCGCCTAGAGACACCAAAGGTGGTAATGGTGAGTTGCCAACCTGAGGCCGGGATGTTAGGCCTCGAGCAAAAGTATGTTAACCGGAACACGTCATGACGTTATGGCGGCAGGAATGGGTAAGACGGTGGTACAAATCCGGGTGAGTCGCTGCAAAACTCTACCACCTAGTTAGATGTCACGGTGTTAGTGACGGTAAGCCTATGCTCGCCTTTTACGAGCTGCCTGGCAGGAAGGCAGATGGTCTATTCTGCAAAGGAGCCCGGACCAACACGGGGAAATCATAACACTTTAACTTTGAAATTGTAATCCATGAACCAACTCCTAGTTGTTTCATCGGGTCCTTGTCATCTATCCCCGTTATCAGAAAATATGAACTGATCCAGTTAAGACGAATCTATTGAGTCCAAAGTCGATGGGTTTACCGACATCTATTCCAGGGTAAGGTCTTCTATCAGAACAGCTTCGTTGTACCAGGATTCGTTTGTGTTTTAAAATTTAACTGTTAGGACTCACATATGTTTAAGAGTAACGTAAACACCCATAGTGCGTCCCATATCCATTTCGATGCTTACAAATGAACTGATGA
Organism: Calephelis virginiensis; assembly: GCA_002245475.1. NCBI lineage: Eukaryota > Metazoa > Arthropoda > Insecta > Lepidoptera > Riodinidae > Calephelis > Calephelis virginiensis. The sequence goes on along the minus strand of NJDC01002765.1, from coordinate 5,951 downwards.
CCTTAAAAGCCTAGACATATCTCTATATACTATAGCTAAGAACTATCTCGATCGTTGCATTAAAATCCGTCCATCCGCTTAATAGCTATGATTTCACACGCACACAAACACACTAACACACACACGTCAAACATGTGATCTTAATGTTACAAAAGCTTGGCAGAATCGTAGCACTGAACTACGTCACAGATATTAAGTTACCTTTTCATAGAAAAAAAAGACGGGTTGCACTCCGGGAGTGCCGGCAGAAGTAAAAATTTGAATATTAACGTTGTGCATTATTGATATTTTGGAATGGTTAGGGAATGATTTTGCACGAATTGCTTTAATTATTATCAGTATGAAAGTACTATCATTTATGTGGTAGAATACAATATTCTTTTCTTGCGCTATCGTATATAAACATGACAACATGAACATTCGCGCAAGCGCCCTGCGCCGCCTTACGAATCAGGTGACGTGTCCTGACGCGAGTTTAAGTCATGTTTAATTATTGCCGAATTGTTTTAATTATGAGTATGAAAGTACTATAATTTAAGCACAAATATTATTTTCATATCAATAACCTGCGTTTTGCTAGGAAAAACTCGCTAAAGTAAGACCATGTGATAGCTAGGAACGTATTCATATTATCTGTACATCGAACATTGCTCGTCTAGACATAAAGCTTATTTCAAGATGGAGCAAATAGAGCAATGTCTGTTGATATTATACGAATCTGCTATCTGTGAGAATGTAATGGTAGGAATAATGCGGCGTATTATCCATTGGGCATCTACTCTTCAGAAATATCTTAGCAATACAAAAACAGCAATGAAACTACGTTTTATTTTAGATCTCGCGCCGTCTTATTCGCGAATGCGCAGTGCGCCGTCTTACGTTCTGTCGAACTTACGCAAGTTTAGCAGTTTTTACCCATTCCAAAAAACTGTGCGCAACGCCGCTAAAGAAGTTTTCATTTCAAAAATTTAGAATTTTTACAGCACACGTATAGTAATAAGTATTGTCGTACATACCTTGATTTTTGTTTAGAGCAAGCGTAGCAATGTCGTAGCGGTCTACAAGTATTCGTAGTGTCTACGATATAAGATAACGACGTAGCTCAGGCGTAGCAGTGTAGCCAGTCGTAGCGCCGTACTACGTATGAAGTAGTATGTAATCTATATCTATACTAATAATAAAGAGGAAAAAATGATTCTTTGCTTGTTTTTTGTTTGTTTGTATTGAATAGGCTCCAAAACTACTGAGCCGATTTGAAAAATTCTTTCATCATTAGAAGTCGATGTTATTCCTGATGAACATGGGCTATATTATTTGTTACCAGTAAAAAATAGAGATCCCTACTAAAACTTCAATATTGTAGCCCAAGGTGTAAAAAGTAAACAAAAAATATGTTTCATCGCGTACTCGGCGAATACCGTCAGAGATGGAACAAAAAAAGTTCTACAATATTCAACAGCGTATATCTACAAAAAACTAGCGACACCATACATCGAACTATTATAGTTAAGATAAAATAACTACTTTTTAAATTTTTAAAGTTGATAGAAATGTCGATTATATTCGGACCATGTTATCCATACTTTCATATTAATCATTATCATAATAAATTGATTTATATTTAAAACTACTTTAATGCCTTGAGATTAATTTTTGAATTATTGAATTCGACCAATCCATTCATAAGCTATTGCGAAATTAAAAATTACATTTTTAACAAAATACCTACCTACCTACACTCGAAAATTATCAGACGCTTTCAAGCGGTGTGCAATACGACGACACCGAGTGAGTCTATATAACACTAGCGTCCTGACCCGACTTCGTTCGGATACTAGAACATATACTAATAAAAAAAAGGAAACATTTTATTGTTTGTTTGTATTCAATAGTCTTACGGAAATTCTTTTTCCATTAGACTCCCACATAATACCGCGGTAAATGTTTTATTCCTACGGGAAAAGAGGTAATAGGACAACGAGGGTAGAAGAGTAGTTGGAGCTGCTGTCGGTATGTCAACTACTAAATGGCTTAACCGATTGGGTTGAAATTTTGTATGTGTATGTCCATGGTTTCACATATATAAATTTTTCTATACATATAAATAATACCTCATACATTTTTCTATACATATAAATAATATCTCGTAAATTTTTCTATACATATAAATAAAATTTAATCGCCGTAAATTATGTACTGTACTAGCAAATTCAGCACGTTTGCACTAAAGGTATTGGTTTATCTTTTTTCGTTATTTAGGTGTATCTTTTAAATGGTCAGATACGCCAATTTTATAGAGAAACTATTTGATTGTTGATTTGTAAGTATTGAAAATTCTTTTACCATTGGGAGCCAGCGTTATCGCTGATAAACAAAGGCTACTTTTTTAAAGCGGGGCAATGCTTATTTCCCACGGGAAACGAATAGTAAAAATAATTATCCTTCCGTACTCACTCGCCTATTTTTTCACATAACTTCTAAACGGCTAAACCGATTGGGTAGAAATTTCATATTAGTATTTCGATAGTTTCTTGTATTATTTAAAAATGCAATTGGGCTGGCTAGGTAAGGCTGCTGTCAGTAAATTATCTACATTATAATGTTAATGAAAAGATTTGATTGTTTGTGTGTTTAGTATTTTATGAGCGCCGAAACTATTGGTCCGATTTTTAATAATTTTTTTATCATTAGAAGCAGACATTATCGCTGATGAACATAGGCTACGTTATTTATTTGAGAAATTAGAAATTGGTCCAGCCGTGCGAAGCGGGATGGGCTGCTAGTTAATAATATAAAAAAATCATTACCCTCGTCAAAACCTATCCGTAATATATCTAAGAACCATCTTGATCCTATTTAGCTTTCAAACAAAAATCCGGATCGAAGTCGGTCAATTCCTTTGAGAGTTCATATTCTACAAAGAGACACACACACAACCATGTCAAATGTATAACAACCCCTTTTTGAGACGGGGGTAAAACGTGTTTTATTATGTAATATACTCGTAAGTGTAAAATGCTTTTCACATTTCATTGTTTAGTGTAAAAAATATATTTTATGACTACATAACCGTGATGTATTTTCAGTGTTAGAATGAATAATATAGCAGGAGAGTTTTATTTAGGCTCAATAAAACGTAGATGGTTGCCGAAGGTATCGAAATCGGTCCCACGGGTTACTTTACACTTGTGGCTTAGAAGTTAAGACATAGCTAAGGTCAAACATGTAATTCTTTTATACTACACGTCGTCGGAACTCGATAAAATTCCTTTGTATGCATATTTTTAAACAACACTTGTAATTTTCCACACTTAAGTTGATATTTTGTAATACAGTTTAGCGAGCTAGTTTCACTAAATTAGATAAACTTTTAAACAACACTTATAAAAATTACTAGTGTTGTTTAAAAATTTATCAGCATTTTATATCAAAACTTTATAAATTTTATATCATCGCTTCTATGGTCTAGCGATCCGGCGTCGTACTTGACTTCTTAACGTCCCAAGCTCGATCCCCGGGCCGGGCAAAAACAAAAATATTAAATTATATAATTTCAATTTTCTAATTAGAATAACGTTGCCCGGGATTGGATATGTGCCCGGTTGGAGATAATAGGCTTGCCACCTATCACATTATTCTGTCGTGGGTGCCCTGGTTGTGTCTCTGCCTACCTCTTCTGGGATATGAGCGAGAAGGTACTTTTATATGAAAACTACAATGCGACGACTTTCTTAGTAGTATGTGTTTCTATAGCAGCAATAGGCCAAGCAGCATACATGATATTTGATGATAGGATATAAAATACATACAATGTCACCTATACACCTGAGTATCACGCGTATGTGGTTTAGCACTCCGGTGTCGAACAAAACAGAAAATTATACGGTCCTGGGTTCAATCTCCGGTAGGCGATAGACTTGCCACCTATCACATTGCGTGTATAAGTTTCTCTGTCATTGACTATTCCTGGGTGACATAACGATGCTTACTCCACAGAATAAGCCCAGTTTTATGTATAAGTTTTTAATGTAAAATTTCAGATTATATGAAATTGTCTTCACGCCCATACTCCGAAGATGTAGGCAAAGGCACAACCAGGGCACCCCCGACTAGCCGAAGACACTAGGACAATGTGAAGACAATGTGATAGGTCGCCAAAAGGGCACATATCCAATCCCGAGCAACTTTTTTTTATTAGAAAATTGGAAAAAAACAAATTTTGTTTTTGTTGCCCGATCCGGGATTTTGAAATAAAAATTGCCACCACATAAAAAAGCTATAATACTAAAAGAATAGTTAGCGGATAAGAGTGCTTAGGATTAATAATTGCCCCTCATGATAGTCTTCTAAAATTAATAATATAAAGTGTAATATATTATGCAAAGTCCGTTGAGTGTCGCCGGATCTTCTCAGTATGTGGACGCGTTCCTTTCAGGTCGCAGGTACACTAATATCAATAGACATACAAAATACCACAATACAATAATAATACCATATGAATGGCTTTGTCCATATCCAATCCCGAGCAACGTTTTAGAAATTTGAAGAAACCCAAATTTCTTTTCGTTGCCCGACCTGGGAATCGAACTCGGGACCTCATGCAGTCAAGTCCGACAACTGAACCGCTAGACCACTGAGACGATATTTGTATGGTATAAAATAAACAATTTCCTATTTTATTCTAAACATATATTTTTTTTTGAAATACAAAAACACTATAAAAGTAATAGTAGTTATAGTGAGATTAAAAAAATATTAGTCACAATTTATTAATTTCACTAGCACTTTCCACAATACATTTTTATTATTACATTTTAGCCAAACGATTTCGCTATTTAAGCATCAGGGCTATAACAATGTGTATAGAAAAAAATTCACTTGAAATTAATAAATTGTGTCTCGAAAGGAATTCCACCAAGCACCGACGAAGTATGGGCATGGCGGTAGGAATAGGTAAGGCGGTAGATCTACCCGGGCAAGTAGCTGCATAGCACTCTAATACCGGTAGTATTTTTGTTGTAGTCAAACTTTTACGAGCTGTGTAGCAAGGAAGCAAATAGTCTAAACTATTTTAATCTAGGTCTTAATCAATTTAAATAAAAGTATTTTAATCATTTTAATACTTCCAACACAAACGGAACGGGAGGAACAGCTAGTCCTATATAAATTATGGTCATATTATGATATATCCAAATAACCTTTAAACGTTTAGAATGTATTAAAGGGAGTTGGTGATTTTGAGCACATTAGAGTGTTTTTTCTTGGATTTATTTTGACGAGGGTTTGAAATCGGGTCTACCTGACTTCTGCAGGAGGAGTGTTAAGACAAGAGAGGCTATATGAAAATCTTACTAATTGCCTTCGTACCAGACAGCTTAATAGGCAGGTTATATGTTAAACTAGTTGTTCCGGCGAACTTCAGTTTACCTCAGACAGTTTACAGTTTACTTCAGAACACCCTTTCAGTTTGTTGTTTGGAAAAGTGAAATTTAGTTTTTCTTGAATACTTTGCAGTCAAGTGGGATAAAAAGTATTCTACGTCCCTCTCCTAGTTCTGAGCTACCTTCCCGTCAATATCCAGAAAACACTGGAGCTGACACGACTATCTTTTATATATAAATCCAGTTTTCTTTAAACGTTTGTATAGTAGTTTCTGACCCAAGAGGAATATCAAGCAATAAAAAATATAATCAGGAAAACATTTCTAAGTCAACCTAAAGATAATTCATTAAGAAATTGTACTATCAGTTTAATTGGAATTTGTGCTATTCAGATTAAAGCTACTCTTTGTATTTTGAGGTGGATTTTTTTATTAATGAATAAGAGAAATGTATTATGTTTAACTGTATACATCCCACTGCCACACTACCTGCTAGTTTGGCTCCACTTATATTTAAAAAAAAAGTTACTTAACTCCTAAACAATTGCTGACTGATTTAGTTAAAAGTTCG
>NJDC01002764.1:89273-103074 GCA_002245475.1 Calephelis virginiensis | reverse complement strand
AAATGTTTCAAATTATTCTCGTCTAATATAATATGAAAACTTATTATACTTTTACACTATTTATGTTTATGTAAAACTAATGATAAAATGTACAACGATGACAGATACCGATGACGTCTCAACCTTTGATTTTATTTCATCATTTATCTTTAGATTTTATATCCTTTTTTCATATACAAAATCGTTATTTAATTTATTTCTTGGTTTAAAACGAAAAACTTGTTTAACCTAGAGAAAAGAGGATCAATATCAATCTATTTCATTGGCATTTTGAAATCGTTTTTAAATAGAGAACTGTGTTTTCGAAGTGATCCCATTGCCACCAATTTTGAATCTTCTGTTAAAATCCTTGAGAACGTTATCACTTTTTTCTTATTGTATCTATTATTGTTAATTACCTACTCCTCAAAGAATCAGCGTATTTTCGTTTTATATGTATTGGAAAACATTTCTATTAGTTAATACACTACAAAACGTTGCAGTTTCTACAAATATCACAGAATTACATTCCAGCTAGTTATTAAAAAAATAATAAAGAGAATGATGTATTGGAATATAATTCCAGAGAATTATAGTTAAAAAAGTAAAAGCAATATCAGCACTGGAGTTCTTTTAAGACTATTAATATGTTTCACAATTATCAAAGCAGTTTGTAGATGTGCCAACGTCTAATAACTACTTCAATAAAAACTAAACAGGGTTGTAACAATTTACAAGTTTTAAAAAAAATGCACGGGTAAACCTTTGTTAAAAGTTTTGAAAGCTAACATGTTTTATGAAGTTAAAAATAACTTTTTCATGACTGTAGAACGTTTTCCTTAAAACGTTTACACTTTTAACCTAACGAATTTTTTTAACTTTTATTAAAAAAATAAAGGTGACTGTCCCGATGCCATAGTTTATCTCAGCTGTAAATGACAAACAATATCGGGTTTTTTATTGTGTCAATAAGGGCTACGTTAATAAGTAGAAAGTATCGATTGTCAAGTATCGAAATCCCCTTGCAAAATGGCCTTGCCTCCTCCACGTTAATTTATAAGTTTAACGTTTGTGTGTGTGTGTATGTGTGTGTGTGTGTGTGTGTGTGTGTGTGTGTGTTATTCTTGTATCGTTGACTAACACCCATAACACAAGCATATAATTTGCTTACTTTGGGGTTAGATTCAATTTGTGTAACTTGTCCAGTGATATTTATTATTATTATGAGACGACCGTGACCTATACACATAAAATAAGTTATAAGTGTGTCGCTGTCGTATGACTGAGATGTTATACATTTTAAGCAAGTCTGCCGGCTATCCTGCCCTCCAGACTGGAACATGACAGTTATTAAGGCAGCAGGAATAGATAAGGTGGTGGATCCCTACCCGGGCAACCTGCTGCGCAGCACTTCACCACCAGCGTTTTAAGGTTTTGTTCGTACTGTCCTATCTTTTGCCCTGTGCTTGCCTCCTAAGAGCTGCCTGGTAAAGAGGTAGGTGGTCTATTCTACTCATCAGACCAGGATCTATACGGGGAAAAACTTTTTGTTGTTATTTTTGTGACCACTCAAAACTAAAAAAAAATATTCTGGGCAAGTAAGATATTTTGTAATAACGTTAAAGCTTTCAAGGTGATTAAAAGGTGTGTCTAAAATTTTGTGGTTTTGGAATTAATATTAGTGGATATAACCGTCGTTTCAAAACCGAAAGTAACAATAAGTAACATAATTTGTAATTGTTAGGTACTAGAGATGTTATTTGCGTTATTTAATGTTTTTAACCGAGTTGAAAAAAACGTGGAGGTTTTCAATTCGGCCGGTACTTTTTTTACGTATGTACAAAATCTTATACACCGATTTCTTCGAGGTTTCTGAACCGATTTTTTTTTTTTATGCGGAATAGTTTCGAATAATTGGTCCCTTAAAAAAATATTCAGATAGACCCATAAGTTTTTATTCTATGAGCATTTTTCATCCACTTTCGCCTATCCCGGTGTTTATTTTTATGAAACTAAATCGTATCAGTAATAAAAAATAAAAATAACTGCGTTAATCAAAACCCACTTCAAAACTAAAAAGTAAAAATAATAAAGGTTTGATATTAATTATATACCATCTATTACCATAAACGCCAGCCCCCGTCGAGAATCGAAACCAAGTTTTGCGGTTAGTCGATGTAGTTAGGCGTGTACGCTAGCCACTCGACCAACGAGGTGGTTTGAAGTCGGTTCCAAGCCTTAAACTACTAATTGTATTATAAGTAAGTATTAAATTGGCTTGGCACCGACTTCAAACCTTTCAGTAAATGACACATATAAACAATAAGTAGTATATAATTAATATTAAACCTTTATTATTTTTTATTTTATAGTTTTGAAGTCGGTTTTTATTAATGTAGTTATTGTTATTAAAACACACAGTTATATGGTATAAACAGGATTAAGGAAATACATTCCTTATCTTTAACTAAGGTTCTGTTAGCCATAGTACCATTGAATGTTATAATAAAAAAGAAAAAGATTTGCGAATAACGAGATAGACCAAACGGACCGTGAACTTGTTCGATCCGATCATTCGACCATTATTTTAGGGTTCCGTCGACCTTATTAATCTTTGTCGTCTGTCTATGAAAAACTTGGGTAGCCACTATTCATTCACGTCTAACTTTAACTATTTGTTTGACAACGTGCAAACGAATTAAGTTGAATGAAAAAAACTGAAAAGCGGCGACGAAAGACTCTTAAAAACAAACCGTTACAGCATATAACAAATTTAAATTATTGGTGTTTTATTATTAAATGTAAAATTATTATGTGAGACTTAGTGTCTTCGGGTCTTCGGCTAGACGTGAATGCCCACTGGTTGTGCCTCTGGCAACCGCTTTGGAGATGTGGGCGTGAAGATACATACTTAAATTATTCATGAAATACATTTATAAAATAACAACGTTTGTTTAAATATAATGTATCGTAGCGAGCTCTACCTTTAATCAGACAAATTATAGGTAAAAAGATTATTTTTTTATTAATGCATCACACTTTTTTATTGAATTAAATACGCAATTGTAATTCTCAATAATAATTTCAAATTTTAGTCTAAAACTTCTGATTTCTTTATCTTCTTATCCAAAATTTTATTAAAAAATATTTCAATTCCCATTTCAATTCTCTTTAGCCTATTGTTCACGCGTTATGGACTGTTATCTAAGCCTCCGAATAAAATGAAATTCTAACGCAGAAGTGACTAATAATGGAATAATATCTTTTCAAAGTAAACCGTTAATATTTATTGGTAGTGGTACTATTTAATTTTTCAGTTTATTAAATTAAAGCAGAATTTTTATATCTTTATATGTTTAGTTTTAAAAAGGAATACTTTTTGTTATATCTCCAAAATTAAGTATTAGTTAATCACTCAAACTTTTTATTTGAACTTACAGAACATCATTTTCTATTTTTTTTAGTTTAGACATAAAAGCGATTTCGTTAGTTTTTTAAATTTATATTTTTTTTGTTTTTCATTCCTTATCGACGACAAGTAATTTATAGTAATAGAGAATTAGCTTTTTAGTGGGTGCATAGTAAAAATAATGAGTTATCATACTACTCAAAGGTATGCTAACTCAGATACCAGATGTCGATATATTTGCAAATAGTTTATCGTCATTTCAATTTAGGGCAATAAAATATCTTGGTAACAACTGTTAATTTTTAAATAAGAAGATTGTAATGTGTAGAATGATTAAGCTTGTAACGCTTTAGGTTTTTACCTGTTATGTAATTTGAATAAATGATTATTATAGCATTAATAATAATACTTATCTCTGCATAAATCACATCGATAGATCTTACCTCAAAACAAGGAAATTATGTCCTTTTGTTATTGGTCTAATACCAATAACAAAAGGACATAATTTCCAGAACATTAGCATGCAGAACTACTAAAATTTAAGATCAGAATGACGGTTTTGTAATAAGTACCATCTTCATAATCACACTTTCGTAAAATCAATATTTTACTAAACTAATTTATTTAAATTATTTCATGTATCTTTCTCTTAAAATAAACTAAAAATTTTTTGCTGACTTCTCCTTACAGTAATTAACAATACACAAAAGAATAGACTGGTTGCACTCCAGGATTGCCGGCAGAAGTGAAAACTTGAATATTAACGTTGTTCATTTTTGTTATTTTGGAATGGTTAGGGAATAATTATGCACGAATTGCTTTAATTATCAGTATTTTCATATTAATATCCTGCTTAATGCTAATATGAGTTCTTAGTCAAATTATCGTTGTATATTGATTAAAAGCTTCTGCTTATATTATAAGAAAATCACTTATTACTAATAAAAATAAAGTGCCGTGATGTTGTTGTTAAAAGAAAGTGCAAACTTGAATATTAACGATTTTTATTACAAAGTTTCGGTGTTGATTTTTATAAAAATGGTACCCTATATTTGAATCAGGTCTTTAGTTATTTGCGTATTAAATTTTATAAAAAACGGTAAAGCTGTTTAGCAGTGCAGTCATAATAGACAGACTATTATACAGATAGTAAAAAATATGGGTTATCAAAGAATATTCTCGAATACAACAATATTCCCAGCAGTAAAACACAACTCCTATAACCTAACAGCGATAAGCAAGCTCTACATGTTACACTTCTGACACATTCGAGGTACCCACACGTATTATATACGAGATATGAAACTCTCCGGTGAATAGACGGAGCAAGTTATAGCCTTAATGCAAATCGCTTGGATCATAATCCAGTATCGTAAAAGCAAATGGTAATAGCTACCTGTTTTTAACATTATCTCAAACAAATAGTCTGAGGTGAATCATTTTATTTAGGTAACAAAATCTGAAGAAAAAAACATAATAACAGCCTTATCTCGTAAGAGTTAGACAGAGGTACAATCAGGCCACTCACGGTTAGCCTAAGACCCTATCTCTACGTGATACGGGCATGCCTATCACTGACCGGACATTATCCTTGATAAAAATTTCGCGTAAGTTTTTTGGCTCTGTCTTTCAAGCTGTGCTTTTAAAATAAACGTCGCTCTATGATATCAAGAAAACTTATCAATAGTTGAGATTTAGATTAGACATTTAGACCAATTCACATAACAGTGTCCTCCGTGTTGGTCCGGGCTCCTTTGCAGAATAGAGCATCTGCCTTCCTACCAGGCGGCTCGTAAAAGGCGAGCATAAGCTTATCGTCACTAACACCATGACATCCTACTAGGTGGTAGAGTTTTGCAGCGACTCGCCCGGATTGGTACCAGCGACTTACCTATTTCTGCCACCATAACGTCCAATGCTTGCCGTTGACGTATTCCGGTTCGGAGGTTAAGGTAGCCGGTAAACTTACTTTTGCTCGAGGCCTAACATCCCGGCCTAAGGTTGGCAATGCACCATTACCACCTTTGGTGTCTCTAGGCGGTGTGAATTTCTTACCATCAGGAAATCCGTTTGCTAGTTTGCCTTCCATTATCATAAAAAAGAGGGGTTGCACTTCGGGAGTGCCGGCAGAAGTGAAAACTTGAATATTGACGTTGTGCATTTTTGATATTTTGGAATGATTAGGGAATAATTTTGCACGATTTGCTTTAATTATCAGAATCCAAGTACTATCATTTGTGTGGTAGAATACAATATTCATTTATTGCGTTATCGTACACAAACATGACAACACGAACATTCTCTCCCATTCAAAAGTTTAAGTTTTTCCCTTAAAACTTCGATGTATTAATGCAAAAAAAAAAAAATTCAATAGTGTATTATAACATTAATTAAAGTTGCTTCCTATTTTATTTTTGATATAAGTAAATAAAAAAGTCCAACTTTTAAGACTCAAAAATTGTAAAACCAACATAATCAAAACAAAATAATAATTCCAGAAAAAAGGACGGGTTGCACTCCGGGAGTGCTGGCAAAAGTGAAAACATGAATATTAACGTTGTGCATTTTTGATATTTTTTAATGGTTAGGGAATAATTTTGCACGAATTGCTTTAATTATCAGTATGAAAGTACTATGATTTATGCATAAATAATATTTTCATATCAGTAACCTGCGTTTGGCTTGACAAAAACTCGCTAATGTAAGACTACGTAAGGGCTAGGAGAGTCGGCATATTATCTGTACATCGAACATTGCTTGTGTACACATAAAGCTTATTTTCAAGATGGAACAAATAAAGCAATGTCTGTTGATATTATACGTATCTGCTATCTGTGAGAATGTGTTGGTAGGTATATTGCGGCGTACTATCAATTATTGAGCATCCTATGCTCTTCGGAAATATCTAAGCAATACAAAAACAGCAATGAATCTACGTTTTATTTTAGATCTCGTGCCGTCTTATTCACGCAAGTGCAGTGCGCCGTCTTACGTTCTGACGATATGCCGCGAGTTTAGAAGTTTTTACCCATTCCAAAAAAAGTGCGCAACGCCGCTAAAGAAGTTTTCACTTCAAAAAGTTCTAGTGATACGTAAGCCCTATAATAAAGACAGTGGGCTTTTGTGTTTAAAACAAAAATAACCACAAATATCTCTTGTTTGAAGTAGTTTTTGGAACTTTAACTCAGACATGTTTGGGGTCATTCTCATGAATTTAACTAAAAATAAGGTTACTCTTTGATCCATATCCATTTAATATTATTTCATCTCTTCATTTTGCGCAAAGGAAATAAGGAAACATGTGTACAAACAAAACATTGTTACCGTTTCCTTTTACCAGTAAAATATCGATTTGCTAAATAACATGTTGTGCTCTTTATATTTATAATTAAAATAAAAGGGTAAAGTAAGAAACGACTCTCATTTAAGATTAATGTCACAGCACATAATATTTGGAACAATATAAATAATAAATAAATATCCCTTGGGCAAGTTAAACGTAACGTCTAACCCCTAAGTAAGCAAGTTAGTCTTCTATGCTAATACATAGAAATACTCAAATGTATATCACAATAAATTTTATCAACACCCTAACTCAGATATGCGGATATCTAAATGTTTATCACACTTCTTGCACCCTTTGGGAATTTAATTCAAGCTTAGCGTTTTGGCCGGTGTAATTAGGCGTGTTTGCTAGCTCCACGACCCACAAGAGAGTATAGAAACTAAAACTAGTCGATAAAATACTAACCTACACTGCATTAAAGAAATAGTGTTGTCGCCATCTTTTTTCATTAATCAAACGCGATAACTTCGTACTTTGCGAATAAGGTAAGTAGGTCTCATAATATCTGTTAATTCCAGCAATAAAACGAATACGATTGTGGCTTTTTTAAAAAGATTGCGGAAGCAAATAACAGCGTGATCATATTATGTCTTGACGAAGCAATCACATTATTGAGAAAACCGCTTAAAGGTCTCGTCGATGCGTACGTTTGTGTGTATCCGTTTTGAACATTTTAATGTTTCTACATTATTTCATATTTGTATTATGGTTCTGCAGTAACAAGCCGAGATATAGAATATTTGTTAATCGAAAAAGTTATTTTTGCGGGTTTTTGAAACTGTGTTATATTTTGGAAACTTAACTAGATCTTGTTTAAACGAATTTTAGAGCACATACACTTTTCTCGTTTTTCACCATCTTATTTTAAAATTTAGCAGGATACACATTTGACCACGTTAAAAATATTAATTTTTCTAAAACAATTGTTACCTAAATGTCATTTTTCAGAATCTATCTATACACAAAAACTTCACGTCATCCTTATTTTTTTTTATTTTCTAAACAAAACCGTAAAGCAGTTCACAGAATATCCACCTTACAAGTTTAAACTATGTATTCACAATAGTTTAGGAATAAAGTGACTGTTACATTCGGTTAGATGATGCACAAGTGTTCCACTTTTTACTATTTGGCATTTGGTATTTTACGGAACCCTGAAAAAATAGCACATGTTTAGAGATAACTTTATAAATTAAACATAAAAATAATATTTACTCATTTTGAGTCGCGGAAAATGTAAATGTATTTATTTAAACTAATCGTTGCTAGCATTTCTTTTTTCCGTAAAATATTGCTTTGGAAAATAGGAGACATATTCTTTTATGTATATTAAAAACCTACGGATGCTTGTTGTAAAATGTCACATTATTATAATATCTGTTCCCTCGTGTTTACCTTGTGCTCGCGGTTTAATATTTCTCGTTAAAATTATACCGTTAATATTAATAAATACGGAATAAGATACTCCAAGGCTCAACCTGATGTTATAGTCTTAACTAGCAGCTTGCCCGGCTTCGCACGGGTATAAAATATACGCATAAACCTTCCTCTTCAATCGCTTTATACATTTAAAAAAATTGCATCAAAATTTTAAAGATAAGCATACAAAGGGACATAGTGACAAAGAAAGCGACTTTGTTTTATACTATGAATTGACACAGACAACAATATCAACTTAACTTACTTCTACCTTAATCCAGGTTTATTAACAACAAGTGTTATAATTGCCTAAGAAGAGTAGATGTAGAAAAAGCATTTATTTAGTAATTCCGTGGATCCCATACTATTGTGATGGGGAGAAGTTTTCCAAATTATTAAGATCTTGACAAGCCTAATGAAAGTTCCAACTTACCTAACCTACTGTTTGCTGTTTTGAATGCCACCGCAAACAGTAGTATTACTATTGAACCTCGATTCGTGCAATATTAAAAATTGGAATCGAGTATGTAATTTTAAACACTCTTGAACATAAAACTGGCGAATTATTAATATTAAGTTAATAGTAAACAATTAATTATTACGTCGGATTCGTCGCATTTATTTGAAACTAAATGTTAACAATCCACTAGTACTATGTTCTAAAGTACCTATTATAATAATTAAATATTTCGCGTGATATCGATATCAAGAGTAACCCGAATAAAGTCAAAGCTCGGGAAACAATCCAAATGGTCATACCCTTTGCATTAGACAACCCTACCTCACATTCCTACCATCCGCTACCGCTACCAGATAACGAACAAAGTCAGAGCTCGGGAAACAATCTAAATTAACACATCTTTAGCGTGTGACAGCCCTGTCTATAGTTCCCACTAACCACCAAAAAGTCAAAAAGTTCTCGTATGTCGTCACTTGTACGGTACAGTCTATTTCCTGAGAATATACGAAGGTCGTGACAATTTGATTTTTTTTTATATTATAGGAAGGCAAAGGCAAGGATTTCCTGATGGTTAGAAATTCACGCCGCCTAGAGACACCAAAGATGGTAATGGTGCGTTGCCAACTTGAGGTCCGGATGTTAGGCCTCGGGCAAAATAAGTTTACCGGCTACCTTACCCTCCGAACCGGAACACGTCATAACGTTATGGTTTTCCCAGCTCTCAATTTATTCGTGGTCTAGTAGCAGAGGAAACGTTCATTAGGCTTGTCACATTCTGTGTCTTTCGGAAGACTTCTCGTTACAACAGTTATACGGGTTCCGCGGTATTAGCAAAATAAACACTTATTCTACATTTGCTTTAACGGATTTTACCAAGTAATGTCTAATTCAAATGGTTAGTAGTTAGTAAATAATCACAATATTTGTCTCCAGCGGGCCATCCTGAAACTCTTAAAGATTGGTTTTCTTAAAGACAGCAGCCTTCCAATATTGCCTTTTTGGGCTTGTGGTTTGGTGTAGTCATTGACAAAATGAGGACCCGGAATCGATTCCTGGATAAGGCTGCTGCTGCTGCTGTTTTTCAATATTCTCTTAAAAAAATTGTAAGCCTTAGATAAGCGTCTATTTATCGATAGATTCTGGCCACATATCTACATATTAAGACTAAATATCTTCGGCTAATCGTAGGAGCAATTATTGTATCTCTGGCTAACTCAACGGGCTTAAAGATTCTTATTTTGTTTTCTACTTTTCTACTTTAACATCGGTGATACCTTTTTTGGGAGGCAATTAAGCAGACGGATATCCTGATGGTAAGAAATTCACGCTGCCTACAGACACCAAACGTAGTAATGGTGTGCTCCCTACTTAAGGTCTGGGTGTTATGCCTCGAGCAAAACTAAATTTACCTGATGCATTTTGGAGGGTAGGGTAACCATTAAACTTATCATCGTCATTTTAATTTGGCATATTTGGTATAGCCACTGATGTTTATAGGCAATGCACATTTCTTACAAGTAGAGGATCCTGTTATTTCGTACATTCCAAAAAAGTGTGAATTGTCATATCAGTTTTAAGGCATAATTAAGTTTATGACAGAGATTAATTATGACACAAATGTACTAGGAGTGCAGAGCCGAGTGATGGTGGGAAAGCCACGCAAGCGCGTTCCACCTCCAACATCGCAGTGGCGATTCTTCCATCAGTAAGAACACTCGTGCTAAGGCAAATTTTGCGTAGGTAAAAACACTTTTCGCGCCTAAAAAGTGAAGTGAAGTGCGCATCCTTGTGGATTCAAGTGTTGAGTGATATCGCAAAATTGAACAAAGGGTGATTAGGCGAATGACTTGCGAAGTTTTTTATGGCGCTTTGAATACTTTGACTTTTAAGTTTCTTGGAGTTTTGATTTTCTTTTCAAGTACTGTTCTTTGTTCCGGTAAGCTGTTATAAAATGTTACTTTGATTGTGATTTAATAATGCCTTTTATATTCTACTGTGAAGGGTATTTTATTGTGTACATAGTAGATGGTTGCCCGCGACTTCGTCAGTATAAAATAATATTTTATTTTGCACTAACTTTCATCCCTTATTACAGTCCTATAGGAGTTAGTCAAAGTAGCCTAAGTTGAAACTTGGATCATTTATTAAATTTCATCAAAATCGATTCATCAACTTTCCCATTTATGTTGATAGTATGGATTGCGAAATATTGTATTCAGACTCTGTATACAATGCACGGTAATAATAAGTAAGTTAAAAACTAAGTTTTTGGATACAAATTTGTCGCTGTCGGGATGCCTCAACCCCACCACCCGCTTAGGGTTACTAAATTTATCCAGTAGTAAAAACAGTCACAGGCGTGTGGCGGAGTTTTGTTTAACCTTTCGGGTAACGAAAGGGTACAACCTGCTTACGTATTTTTAACAAGGTTTATGGCTTTATTATACATAATGTTAATACTCGCCATGATCCACTATATGCAGAAGGATAGCTTGTTAATTTGCACACATGGCCACAGCAGTGAAATCTATAACATCTATAGGCACTATGTCTATACTAATATTACAAAGACGAAAGGTTTGATTTTTTTGTTTGTTTAAAATAAATAGGCTCCGAAACTACTAGACGGATTTCAACAATTCTTTCACCTTTAGAATGCTATATTATCCCTGAGTGACATTGGCTTTGTTTCATCAAAATCGATGCAGTAGAAGGCAAGTTACGCAGGTGAAGCTGTGTGAAACTGCTAGTTTCTTACAATTAGAAAAGATACATACTTTTGGCTATTAAAAAAAAACTGCCGATTTCTGATGAATTTAAAGAAAAAGTCATAGACTATAACTTCATATTTTTAATGCATTTCATCTTATCTTAATGTTTAGTAGTTTTAGTTCTAATGAAGAATACTAACAGTGCAGTAAAACAGCAAAAATCGATTCCAATTGGGCACATATTTCATTGGGCACAACGTCGCGATTTGAGAATTATTTTTTCAAAAGATTTTAAGCAAAAAAATGTTTCCGCCATTGTCTTCTATCCACGTCCTACTAGAGGTTTTTGAATTACCATGGGAATACCTTGCAATCGAGAACTATCTTTTAAAAAACTTCCATCAATATCGTTTGGCTATTGGCCGAATAAACACAAAAAAACATACAGTCGAATTGACAACCTCCTCCTTTTTTTGGATTCAGTTAAGAACCAGTCTTGAAATACAAAATGCGTAAATGAATATTAAAATATTCCGTATTGATGGAGTCATGCTACTACAAATTACTACTAACTAGCTATATCAGCGAACTTCGTTCCACCTGTTCAGTTTTTTATGGAAAAAGTTTTAATATTGTTTTTCCTAGTTTCCTCGAATTGTTTCCCTTTTTCTTATCTTTTAAAAATTCCCTGGATTTGAACAAATAATTCAGAATTAACCAAATCAGTACAGCAGTTCTCGAGTTATAGCAAGGCTAACGAACAGCAACTGATTTATATATATATAAATCAGTTGCTATTGATATTAAGGTATTCATTTGATTTCCTTAAAAAATCTAGTTTAATTAGTTTTTTTTGTTATCTGTGATAAGTCCATTAATAAATATTTTCTTTATTTCCAAAGGTAAAGATAATCAGGCTTCGTTTCGTCTTTCAGTTTTACAAAACTGTTTACTAAAAGAAATGTTCTTTTCATGAGCAGCCAAGTCTATTATCGCAGACAAATTAATGGCTTATCAATGGTTTTACGACATCCGTTTTCCGGCCGGTGACGGGAGTTTTGGAGTGACGATATACGACCAGTTAAGCAACCTATTTGCAGTTAGAGATAGGATTTTCAGAGTTTTGCTACTAAGATATTTCTTTAATTGTCGAAAATAATATACTTTTAAATTTTAATTGCAGATCAAATGACGATATACGACCAGTTAAGCAACCTATTTGCAGTTAGAGATAAGATTTTCAGAGTTTTGCTACTAAGATATTTCTTTAATTGTCGAAAATAATATAATTTTAAATTTTAATTGCAGATTAAATGATACCTTAATCAGCAATTAAAAATTTCAATAAAATAAATCATAAATGCATACAGAAATTAAGTATTCTTCATCGATTACTCTGATTCAGACTTCGTGGCAATGATACCACCTCAAAAGTATGTACGCCCTTTCAATTACAACAAATAATTTTTGAAATAGGATTAGAAAAGATGGAATAATCGATTGACACACACAAAAAGTGTAGAAGTCGGACTCATAAACTACTTCTATTTACACATTGAGATAAAATAGCTTGCTCATTAGGTTGAACATGTCAGTTAGGTTGACCACATCGGTCATAGGAAAGTGTTTAATATCAGGTGTATTTTATTTTTATTTTATTTTTATTTTTCATTGCTAAGGGCACTACGTGTTTACTGTTTTTCTATTTTAAAGACATTTAAGAAATTTCTCCGTGTTGGTCCGGGCTCCTTTGCAGAATAGACCATCTGCCTTACTGCCAGGCAGCTAGTAAAAGGCGAGCATAGGCTTACCGTAACCAACACCGGGACATCCTACTAGGTGGTAAAGTTTCGCATCGACTCGCCCGGATTGGTACCACCGCTTTCTGCCTGCCTGCCTGCTTTAACGTGTTCCGGCTCGGAGGGTTAGGTAGCCGGTAAACTTACTTTTGCTCGAGGCCTAACATCCCGGCTCCAGGTTGGCAACGCACCATTACCACCTATGGTGTCTCTAGGCGGCGTGAATTTCTTATAACCAGGAAATCCGTCTGCTTGTTTGCCTTCCATTATCATAAAGAAATAATAGCTTATGCTGTGGAGACAAGTTATATGCTCAACGACGCATTTACGTAACGTGTTTACAGAGTACATCACAATTTGCCTTGTACAAAATTATGTTTTTAAGCTTTACAAAATCCGCTCTCTTCATAAGAGCTTTAAAGCATTTGAATTATTTGCTCTGTTTGTGATTGACATAGGGTTTAGCAAGCATAGCTCACATAGCACTAAATCCTCTCTGAGGAAGCTTTTCAACAAATAATAATAAATGTCCCTTGACAAGACACACAAATTGAATCTAACCCCAAAGTAAGCAAATTATACGTTTGTGTTATGGGTATTAGTCAACGATTCTAATACATAGAAATACTTAAATAGATACCTGAGTATATTTAATAAACACCCAGACCCGGAAATGAA
>NJDC01002764.1:63327-83803 GCA_002245475.1 Calephelis virginiensis | reverse complement strand
CACAAAGTGGGTTAAAGTTAATTTATATATTAATATTATGTGATGCCAAAACTTTGAAGCAGGAGCATAAAATTTGGCACACCTATAGTTTATGTATAGGGGAGATGTTCAGAACGCTTATATTTTTCAATTATAATGCTTCTAAAGTACATAAAATCAATAAATGAACAAGGTGGTAGTAGTAATTTAAATGAATTAAATTTACTAGGTGGTGGAGTTTCGCAGCGACTCAGCCGGAGCTCAGCCTGGTACCACCGCCTTATCTAATCCTGCCGCCATAACGTCATGACGTGATCCGGTTTGGAGGGTAAGGTAGCCGGTAAACTTACTTTTGATCAAGGCTTAACATCCCGGTCTCAGGTTGCCAACGCACCGTTACCACCTTTGGTGTCTATAGGCAGCGTGAATTTCTTACCATCAGGAAATGCGTCTGCTTGTTTGCCTTCCAATATCATAAAAAAAAAACATTACCTACACTACCATGCATTTGACACACACAAACAAATATATTGACGATAACGATAAAAGATCACAGATGGTGCGCTAAAAAGTTTAGAAACAAAGTAGTTGGTCTTGAGAAATGAAGATGGCGTTCTTATCAACAAAATATTAAAATTTATTATGGTCGAATTTCGACCAATGGGCGACCACTAGTTTGTATAATTGCGGCTATCGTGGTTGTACCTCTGCATACCTCTTTAGGAAATTAGCGATGAATATGTTTTTTTTAATTTTATGGTCACGTTATTGCAAAAATAATAATGTTGTCGTAGTCTTAACATTACCAAAGTTGTTTTTAATGGTAAGTGGTTTGAGAAGGTTTTGTTTGTAGTTTTTAAACTAGTTGACCCTATTTTGATCCTATAAAAGAATTCAAGTTTCATTCGTAATGCTAAAAGTCCTCTTAGAAAGCGGCAAAGTTCGTACGTCGCCATGAAAACACTAAGCTCTCTAGATATCCGGTTTCAAGCATCCTCGATATTTTCGTTTAGACGTTGACAAAGTGTAATAGGATATTCTGAGTAACAATAGTACTTTTATTTATCTTGATAGAGAAAGTTCTAGTATTATTTAATAATAATAATGTTTTGTAATAAAACAACGTTTTGTTTTTATTTTTGTCTTTTCACATAGTGAACATATGGTCGACCAAGTATTTAAATAGCGGTTTCATATGTAGTAGATGCTGTGGTTTATTTACCTACATCTACTTGCAAATAGTAGAACGTGTAATACTAGTAACATTGTATATAGTTGTATGTTAGTTATATAAATTTATGTATGTGGCAATCTAAAATCAACTTCAAATTAATGAAAACTTTTTTGTATAGCCTTCCAACTTTCTAGAGATGGTGAGACCTTACCTTTCTATCTACAATGACCGTTTCTTTCTTATTCTTATATGTAGGGAAAGGATATTGTATACTTATACAAAAACAATAAAAGAAACGTCTTGAGTGATGCTTATGAACAAACTGGCTAAGTGCGAGTTGTACTCGCGCACTGAGGGTCTCTTACAAACCTGTAGGTATATTTGAAAATTTGCTGTTTAAATTGCTGTTTCATTAAATTTTATCCACATTGAAGTAAAGTTAGTATACTCATGAGCATTTGATATGAATTTCAATTGGAT
Source organism: Calephelis virginiensis (assembly GCA_002245475.1). NCBI lineage: Eukaryota > Metazoa > Arthropoda > Insecta > Lepidoptera > Riodinidae > Calephelis > Calephelis virginiensis. The sequence goes on along the minus strand of NJDC01002764.1, from coordinate 82,170 downwards.
TCCTCTACGCGTTAGTGAGAAAAGGTAGCGTTAGTGAGTAATTTTATTATTTGAGATACCAAAAAAATTACGATTTTCATAAGTTTCTTTTATCTTTGCTATTAATATAACTTGCTTCGTACCTAGTTACAAAATTTTGTGTTGATTAGAATAGAATAAAGAGAATATTGATTTTTCACATCTTCATTAAATAGTAGATATTAATATTATACACAATATATAGTATTCATAAATTAGTACTATAGTAGAGATATTATTTAACATAAATTTCAGCTTGATACCTCTACGCGTTCCTGAGAAAATCAGTCTTAACAAACATATAAACAGATAACAAAGTGGTCCTATAAAGATTCCGTTTTTAACTTTCGAGGTAAGGAGCCATAAAAATCACGTACATGTTGTAAAACTGCTAAAACCGGCTTGAATATTAATAATAAAACATAACACGTATTTTCTAAATCAATTTAGATAGACAAAAAATCGAGTAACGTACTTAAAAAACTAGTGGTCGCCCATTGTTCGAAATTCGACCATAATAAATTTTAATTATAAGTTATAGAATTGTTATCTTTTTGATAAGAACGTCATCTTAATTTATCAAGACTAACCACTTTGTTTCAAAACTTTATGAATGTAGTTTGTGCGCCATCTGTGATCTTTTATTGTTATCAATAGATTTGTTTACGTTTGTCAAATGCATGCTGGTTTGTGTAATGTTATAATTTTTTTTATTAAATGCAGCGTTCTGCACTTAGCGTTATTTAGCGTTCTGGACGCCACCTACAAATAAACTATAAGTGTGCCAAATTTTATAGTCCGCGTAATTTCCGTAAAAAAAGGTAGAAAGTTTTTGTTTCACGTACCAATATAATGATATAAGCGTTTAACCAATAACTGCCTCCATATTTAACCGGATTCTGTATAAGAAGGTTATACGTTCAACTCTTATATTATTTTATGTATGCTACTCGATTCTCCGTCATTTCTGAAACGATCTTAGAAATACTTTTTTTAAATAAAAATGATTATTTTGCCACCAAGTCTGGGTTTAATAATAGAATATCAGGGAAGTCGAGGAAAAATACTTAATTTTTGTATACGTTAATGACTTATTTATTAAAATAGAAATCGGTTTCTTATAGTTTTACTACAAATATGCCTCAATTATTTTTAGTTGGTTTGAAATGTCCCTGATCAAATCAAAGTAATTTACCCTCAAAGCAAACACTATTTTAATTATGCTATGGGCGTCATACATGTGCATGAATTTTAATACCTAAATAAAAGTAACAAATAAGTGCGTGACCTGACGAATATTGAATCTGACCCATGTTTAATGGAAAGTTCGAGTAGATTACAATAATAACGCAATTAAAACCACAGACGGATAGTCTAAGAAGCAGTTGCCCATGAATTGGTCCATACGTTGAAATGACGTTTCCTCTAAAAATGTCGACGCTCATAAGTATCACTTTACCAAGATCCCACCCTAAGCCCAGGTACGGTCTCACAAAAGACACCCTTAGTGAGGGGGGTCCAAGCCCCCACCCAAAATTCAATCACTGGCTGGCTCAAGAAAAGTCTTTAGACGAACACAACAGTAGTCATTTCGAAAAAAAAAAAGTGTCACTTGTATGGTCCAAGTGAATTTAGATTTTTCTGACTCTGACTCTGATTCTGGTTAGTGGCGGGAATGAAAGATTTTCTTACAGTAAGAGTTTTGAACCAGTCTATAAGCTAATACACTAAATTTGATAAAAGTCTGCTTAGTTCTATTTGCGTAAAAAGGGAAAAGCCGAACTGACAAAAAATTTAAAAACCCTCATTTTAGTTTCTGCGTCCAGTATTAAATACGTAGCAATAATAGTTTTCAAAGAATATTTCATGTAAAAACTTCATGTTTCATATTTTTATTACTGTTTTAGTTATTTGAAAAAACGGGAGGTTTATTATGTATGTTACTCGATTTTTTAGTAATTTCTTAAAAAAAATTCAAAACTTAAAAGTATCTTCAATATCTGCACACAGAGATAGGCACCTGTTACTACTAGCCAAAGACCCTAAGTCCCACAACGTGATAGGTGGCAAGCCTATCGCCAACCGGGCACATATCTAATCCCAGGCAACGTTATTTGTACAAGAACATTGAAAATACACATTTTATAAATTTTGTTGACCGACACGGGGTTCGAACCTGCGACCTTAAAAAGTCAAGTCGGACGCCGGACCGCTACACCAGACAGGCGGCATCGAAAATTCAGTTTTTATTTAAAATACTTACAAGTTAGTCCCAATTCGGGATCTTGTGATGAAATCCTAGAAAAAATAAGGAAAATACTTAATTTTGTATACGTAGATGATTTACTTATTGAAATCCAAGTAGTCTTTTGCAGTTTCACTGAGATTTAAATATATAATAGATAAGGCAACTCATACCTAAATAGCTGTTCCAAAAAGAGCCATACGTAAGATTATGTAACCTCGCATATCTACTTAGAATGACAGAAGAAATCGTCTCAAGTATTCCAGATGTTTTCGCCCGGAACAATTGAAGACGCTCACAAAATGTAATAGGATATTCCGAGATAAAAGCTTACAAGTTAAGATTGTCGTCTTACAAACTACATAAGAACGTAGTAGATGCACTTTGTAGAGGATCTTTACTTAACGCAAAGTGAAAGTAAATAATTGAACACGTTTTTATTTGTGTGTGACTGAAATTCCTACTAAAAATGTCCACAAAAATAAAGATTTTATTTTTGTGGACGTCGCTTCAACAGATTCATAACAGATGCGCCTATTTTGGTCATTCATTTTTTCATTGGGTAGAATATCGTTAGGAGAAGGTTCATATAAAGAGGAAACCTGGAAAGTTGAAGGGAAAATAGGAAAAACTTTTCCCACAAACTGTTAGGAGCTGTTAGGGCCATAACTCACCGAGACGCCATGGCGACGTGGCCAGCGACGTCGCCAACTACTTCGTATTGAGATGTATGATATCGTCAATAGATAGTAATAATGGTAATCACTACGTGTCGTAAAGTTACTTTATTAACTTTATTAATTAGTAAGTTTAACGTAGGTAGCTTGGCTATGGCAAGAATCGTGACAGTAGCTAAGGTTAGGCTTACCAAGTCATTTTATCTAATCGTGGTTACGTTAAATGGCAGGCAAGTAGACTCTTACTATAAAAAATACTTCGTAGGAATGCTGTTAATATACTCTTTTGTGAAGGAACTCGCAACCGAAGAAGTAAATCAAGTCTCTTAAATTATTTAAATTGAAGTCATTATTTCAATTCAACAATTCGAAAACAATTGTTCTACTGCAAAGTAGAACGCTTTATTACTATTTTATAAACAGAAGAGAAAATAAATAAGAAAGCGGTTTAAGCGATGGAAAGTTCATTCCTTCACCTACAAACAGTTGTGAAACATGAAGTCGCATAATTGCGTATTATGGGTATAGTCTGTCTACTGAAATAGTAAGTTACCTACGGCAAAGCTTTTACTGATGTAGGTATATCACCTAGCGATATGAAATTGTCTTTAATGCAGTAAAGGAAATCCTTGTATCTAACAACAAATTAGCATGATAATCTTAAAATAAAAAAAAACCAGTAACCCCAGACTTAATTTATATGTATGTAGCTAAGAACCATCTCGATCATGCCAGCTTTCAAACAAAAAATCTGCACCAAAACGGTCCATCTTTTCAAAAATTACGATGCCATACACACTCACATATACATGTCAAACTTACAATACCTCTCTTTTTGATGTGCTTCAGGTGAATTGCAAAAAATTACGAAACATAATATTATAACTTTTAAATTACGATCCGTTAGCCACCTCCAAATTCATTTGTCAAACTCTTGTGGTCGAGTCTTTATCATCAGAAAATATGAACCGATCTAGTTTTCTAGTTACTCTAAAAGAGTTTACCATTGTTAATTCTAAGGTTATGTGTACTATCTTTGAGTTTATCATCAAACTAGCTCTGTTGTATCAGTACTCGTCAGTGTTTAAAGGAGCTGCTGTTAAGCTGATGATCTTGAACGCCCGAATAAATTTCCACTAACTAGAGCTAACAACCATTTGGATCACGTCAGCTTCGAATTAACAAAATGCATTAAAATTAATTCATTCGCTAAAGAACAAGGATGCCACATTCATACAAAAACGCATACGCACACGCACATGCATATGCACATGCACAAGCACAGAAATATGTGAAACTTATAATAACCATAGCTTTTCACCGAAGGCTTAAAATCGGTAGAGTAATTGCAAAAAAGTGCAACCAACATCGTGACACAAACTGACAATAATATATAATATAATATATTGTGATATATTATATTATATATATAATAGTGAGACAATAAATGCAACTGAAAAGTTTTAAAATTTAGTGCTTGGCAAAGTCTTGGAACAATGAGCGAGATTTTTTCCGTCTGTCTTTTTACTTCAAGTGCCTTTTTATTTATTAGTTTAGTATTAGTGCCTTTTTAATTACTTTTTATTCTTCAAAATGTCTACAGGAATCAAGTTTTCAGATATTTTTTTAAGAGAAAGATAATAATTTACCTAAATTCGTTAGACATAAAATACATTAATATCATATGTCATTTTAAATTATTTATTATATCATTAATTAATGTTTAATCGTTTAGAAGTAATTTTGATAGCCGTTTTTCTTTAAATTTGTGTTAGACTGAATATTTTCCAGATTTTATTAGTTCCTACATGAATATAAAAGACATTTCTGCTTTGATTCTGCTCTAACTGCATAGATTACGAAACATACATAATACCCTAACTTGTAAACTATGACCTATTAGCGTTAAAAAAATGTAGTTCTAGGAATTTAATTTCCGTTCAAGTGACAACTCAGTGACGTATTATGAAACAGCAGTTTGGTTCAAATTTTGTCTACTGAACGTGTAAGTTGGTGGTGGCACAATAGTTACCAGGGTAGAAGTTAAAAATAGTTTTATCAATTGTAGGAAAAAATAAATGGTTCTCATCAAAAGATAACCTGACTAGTAGATATGACATTTAATGAGTGCCGTAGTCGTATCTGAAATTACGAGGACATGTATCGATATTTTTAAAATTTTTATAGGTTATGTTGATTTTGTTGGCCTTATTATCAACAATGACCTTTTATTATAATTTTACACAGTCTCTACTTATGCAATGATTATATATTTTTAATGACACAAAAACCGATTTTAAAACAATATTTTTATTTCTATTTCTGTATACATTCCAACGCACGAATGAACTCGTGGATGAATGCAATTTAATGTTTTTAATACAAACTGTCGAATCGAATCAAAATACCTGCCTATGTTGGGTAGAACTATACAATCAATTTGCTGTAACTTTTCATTTATTTGGCAAGGAAACCATCACATATCTCCAATAAGTCATGAATTACATAAGTCAAATAAGTTCTTTAAAATATCATATCTCGTGTGAAACTTAAACAATACATGATGGAAAAATAATAAAACCCAGACAAAATATTAAATATGCTTGGTAGAACTCAGTTTTTCATACGTTTAAGTTTAAGGTAAATATGTTTACACCTTTGTTCTTTTGGTTCAAATAATTCACTATTGCAAAATAAGAAAGAGCAATAAAGATACATTAATAGCAATATTGTTTATGTCAGTAAAATGATAATTAGAGGATGTAAACGTTTTTTTCTTGTTTGTTGTGATTCACGTTGATTATAAAATAAACCCCATTATATCAAAAACTTATTAAAGAAAGTTTTATTACAATTACGTCTCATCGCGAAACGTTCAATTTTGCCGATGCAATTTTGCCCCTACAATTTTTATGACATCTGTAACCGAACTTCAATCGCTTTGTCATATTCAAAGGCCTTACTATGAGTTTATAACTCTAAAATTCGTTAACGTTTTAAAAAACTATTTGTGTGAAAACATCAAATTACACCTGTCGATGACTGAGTGCATTAAATTCTAGACTAAAGCGCTATTGATTTTAATACGTAAATTACCTAAAATTTTAGCAACTCGTGAAATATGTTAAATTTAAAATTGCTTTGTCACCTTGAATCTATAATATCATAATATTAAAACGTGAAGCAAAAACTTCTACGAAAATTGCGAGGACCTGGTGTAACAATAATTGACAGATTTATAGCTCACGTGAAGAAGAAGTGCAAAATGCTAATATTTTTCAATAACATTGTTTATAAAGTGCATCAAATCAACAAATAAAACATTATGTATAATACGTAATTTAAATATATATTGATAAAATATTGGTAACGATAAAAGATCACAGATCACTATGTTCGTAATGTTAGGCAACAAAGTAGTCTCGATTAATGAAGATGGCGTTCTTATCAAAACGATAGTTAATAATAGAACAGCAATAATGTTTGAAAATTTCATTTCAATAATTTATATTGAATAACTTATAATTAAAATTTATTATGCCTGAATTTCGACCAATGGGCGACACCTAGTAAAAATAAGTCCCTGAGTGTGCTGCTAAGCGTGAAGCTTGAAAACGATTGAAACAATTCATTTCTTTGTTTTAAATAAGGAAAAAAAAGTTTTTATAGGGAGCAAAGTAGAACAGTTGGGACAAAAATAGGATTTTCTCTTTCTATATCTCAATATATAAACATTTAGATGTTAGCATTCCCGGGTCTGGGTGTTTATAAATTTAGCTTACAATATTTGTTACTTGTCCAGTGATATTATTTACCTATTTATTAGTATATTACTATTTATATTTAGTATCTTCATACAATGTAGTGAGAAAATATTAATAAGTTTCTGGGATGCCCGAAACTTGACTTTTTTCAAATTCTTTTATGTTTATTAAGGTATGTTTTCATGCATGAAAGAAAACTAGTCAATCAAATTAGATTAATAGAAAAGTATTCCGATTTAGCTTAAAATATAAGCAATATCAATTTAAAATAAATAATTATTAATTTTGTTATTATTTAAGAATAGCAGTGACATTGTCAATTGTAATGGTTTTATACCCTGCAGGCAAAGTTGTAGGCATTCTTAGAAATTATAGACAGATTTATATACAATGTATGGGGGCTTGCTTCACTCAGATCTTAAGGAACCCACTTTCAATCTCTTTAATCTAACAATTTTGATTGAAGTGGAATAAAACAGATTTATCACTAACACCGTAGCCTGCCGCTGACTAGTGAGTAATTCGCGATGGATCTGATAGTAAAAAAGTCTTCAGATAATTTATAGAAGAAGGCGTTACTTTGCGGAAAACCATACTTAAACTAAACAAAATTATTTAATTTGCAATTTTCCGCCAAAAAAAACGACAGAAAATTGCAAATTAAATAATTTTGTTTAGATTTAAAATAGTCTTCAGTTCTTCGTTGTCAAATTAGTACCACAGCTTTGTTGAGCAGGTCGAGATTTCCAGAATGGAAACATTGAAACCAAAATAATATTATGTTTTCTTTTGGGATATGACTGCCATACACATGATTAACCCTTCGAACTGCACCAATCCGAGCCGTGGTGAAACTTGCACTCTTAAATAAATGCGCAACAAATACACAAAAATAAAATAAACGAAGAGTTACAAAACACAAACACATGTGGAAATAGCTCTATAAATTTGAATTTGGAATTTCGAACTAAAAAAGATAAATATGTAATTGAAGTGACCAGGACGACATAAGGTCAGTTTCATGTGTAGAAATCTAATAGATCCAGATTACAAGGCATGTCTGGAGTTTTGGATATTAAATTTTAATATGCATTTGAATCCTCATGATGCTTCTGTTGTAAAGTGAAATGTTATCCGATTGCATGCTGGGAGTGTTATTGAAAAAACATAGTTGGTGTGCGTATATATAGAGCTGGATATATTTAAAATGTCATACTTTTCGTTAATCCATTCTATACACGCACTGTCTGACTGACTTACTAAAGTACAAATACATTTGTCAACGGAGAGTTTCCCATTAATCATTCTTGTTTTGATTATTCATAGAACTATTACCGATGATAGAATCAAAATGTAATAGATATGAAAAGTTATAAACTCACATTGATTACAGAATAAACCCGATAAATCAGAAGTTTATTGTCAGAAGTTCGAGCACAATAATTACATGCAATCGTGGAACGTGTTTAATTTTGCCAATACAAATAAATAATAACGCAATAATTTTAATGAAATTTATAACAGGATTATTACCGCCATCCTTTTATTGTGATCATATTTTAAAATTGTTTACATTAATTTTATTGATACCTATGTATCTGTATTATCAGTATCTCCACTGTTGTTATTGTCATTATTACTATTGTTTTTATCTTAATCATCATAATCATCATTATTATCTTAATCTTAACAATTTGCAGCTATTAATCTGTATCATTATTACCATTTGAGCCACGTAAATTCCATTGCTAGATTTAACGTACCTTTACTTCCAAATCCCTTAGGAGGTTGAAAGTGACTCAACCAGGGCTAGCCACGGCTAGCCCAAGACACTAAGTCCCACAAAGTAATAGGTGGCAAGCCTATCGCCGATCGTGCACATATCCAGATTGACGTCGGACCGCTTAATTACAGAGGTGATGCTAGATTTAAGCCTCTTCCGACTTTATTGTTTCATTAGCAAGTCTTTGTCATACACATTAACTTAAACATTGTACTGTTTATGTTTGAAGCATGAGGCTGTCCTTATGACAAGAGATAACCTTAGCTTATACACATTTTACTAGTGCTCCCCTAACATATGTGCATGTCTACCGTCTGCACAGTGCGGACCAAGTCAAGATATGATGCTATGACGGCTGAAACTGGCTAGAATGTAGTAAAATCCGGGTGAACTGCTATACAGCACTCTATTAAATGTATAGTTTTGTCTGATTGCACTAGATGAATAATCTAGCAACTGTAATTAATAAATAAATATATAATGTGTTAGTATCTTCTCTATGGTCGAGCGGTCCAGGTGCACATAACTTCTTGTGGTCCCGGGTTCGATTCCTGGGTCGGACAACAGAAAGAAAATATTATGTAATTTAAATTAATCATTATTATTTTTATGCTGCCAGACCCAGGAATCGAACCCGAGACCACAAGAAGTCATATCCAACACCTGGACCGCTCGACCTTAGTGGCGATACTAACACATTATATATTTATTTGGTTACGGTTTGTTTGGCAACGGAAAGGCATACGCTGCTTGTTAGTGCGAGAGTGCTGAATGAAAGCGTGTGGACATCAGGATCGAGTGGATCACGTGTTGCGGCTTTGTTCTGATATTTCTAAGTTCTTTGGTAGCCAAACGCCCACAAGTTGTGCGCTCCCGGGCTACCCGCCCAGCGGCTCATGTATCGGCCAGTGTATAGGATGTGTTTTCGCTCCGACATATAAATATATATCATGTGATCTGCGTTATGCCTTCTTACCGAAGGTGAAACTTGAGATAAAATTCGCCGCATTAAAAATTTATTAAATCTTCATCGCTGGAGTTACTGTCAGACACGTTACCATTGCCAGGTGGATTAATATAAACATCCAGCACCCTCCATTTCATCGTCAAAAGCAATGTCATGAAGTAAATTCATTCATTCGTTTCAAGTGCTCTATTCGACCTAAAAATTAAATACCATACATTTCAGTAATTGCGTATGCCCCAATGGTCGTTACCGACCCAATACAATAAATTTTTCTTGTTTATGATGCTGTCGTTTCAAACATTGATTATTTAAGTTTCAGTTAAGTACAGCTTTATAACAAAAAAAATCCATACATAATAATATACTTACAACATTTTCAGACACGCTACGTAAATATTGATACCAAAAACAAATATTAATATAAACTGGTTCAAATTACTATCTTCATTCACACATAGTAGAGCTAATGGTCGTAAATCGTAGAAAGTACCTTCTTTTAATATAAGAAGGCTCTAAAACGAGTGTTGAAATAGTTATTTACAAAAATTATGACTTTAGCTAAACCCTTTATTTTATGACAAAAACGACCCAATGGGCATATATGGGTTAAGAAGATATATGGAAGCGGTAGGACTTTATTAGAAAGCTTTGACTAACAAGTTGTAACAAAAGTAACGAAATACAATAATTGTCTTCAATCGAATTCTAGTTGTTTATTTCCATCTTTTAAAAAAATAATATTTTGTTTCTTTCATAAATACTGTATTGAAAGGGACGCAGCAATTTATGAAAGGGACGGCACCTAATTTCGAAGAATATGGGTAAATAAACCAAATTTGAAAGTGACTAGAACTACAGTCATCATTAAATTTTATTGTATTCATCTTAAAACCAAGATAACAAACAATTTTATATAACTTAAATAGAAATAAACTAAGCTACTCGTAAATGGTTTTATCGTACCGAAATTTCTTTCTGTAATACTCTTAAATTTCGTGTACATCAACGCGCGTTCTCTTCTTAGGTGGCATTTTCAACCTAAAAAAATTTAAGAATACCATAAACCTAGTGCTAAATAGCAGGCTTGAAAGAGACAGTCATGAAGGGGATGTCCCATACATAACCGTTTGTTGTGTCCTATTCATAAATATCATACAAAATTAAAATCATAACCACAAAATCTAAACTATTATATCAAAGTTTACCTACCTTATGTTCGTGTGCCTGTGATGTCCAGCTTATTTTAAACAGTGGTTCACATATAAATAAGTAACTTGCGGCACTCGACAAAACGTTTCACAATTATATCAGAAAAAATACAATTTAATGCTAATAACAACATGCGCACGAACCCGCCATGTTTGAAATTACAAGATAATGAATTTAACATGATTTGTTTCATTACGTGTCTCTTTCATGCCACCTATCCCCTGTATGTGAACTATTTGCCACCTATCACATTGTGGGACTTTAGTACTTTCGGCTAGTCGTGGATACTCTGGTTGTGTCCCTGCCTACCTCTTCGGTGATATGGGCGTGAAGATATTTATTCCAACCAAAAATTTCCTAGATCAACCCAATCTTCCAGTATTGTGAGCTATAATTGCACATTGATCATAATCGCCTCTGCGGTCTAGCGGTCCGGGTGTTGGACTTGACTGCATGAGGTCCCGGGTTCGAATCCCGGGTCGGCCAACACAAAGAAAATTGGATTTTTCCAATTTTCTAATAAAAAAATGTTGGTCGGGATTGGAAATGTGCCCGGTTGGCGATAGGCTTGCTACCTATCATATTGTGGGACAGTGTCTTCGGCTAGTCGTGGGTGCCTTGGTTGTACCTCTGCCTACCTCTTCGGGGATATGGGCGTGAAGATACTTTAGATCATTATTGCAACCGTCGGATTAAACTTCAACTAGGTCAGCAGTTCATTATTGATAGTTTAACCTACACGATTGATCTTTAAGTAATTGATTTCCACCTAGTAAAAACATATTATCTTGGTCGTTACATGATACTTCAGAATTTGAGTAAACTCTTTTCTTAAGAATACCTAAGCTGTTGCTAAGATCTGGTGTTTTTTTTTCAATATTATAGGAAGGCAAACAAGCACATGGATTTCCTGATGGTAAGAAATTCACGCCACCAAGAGACACCAAAGATGGACACCAAAGTAATGCACCATGCATTGCCAACCTGAGGTCAAGATGTTAGGCCTCGAGCAAAAGTAAGTTTACCGGCTACCTTCCCCTCCGAACCGGAACACGTCATGACTTTATGGCGGCAGGAATAGGTAAGGCGGTGGTACCAATCCAGGCAAGTCGCTGCGAAACTCTACCACATAGTCAGATGTGACGGTGTTAGTGATGATAAGCCTATGCTCGCCTTTTACGAGCTGCCTAGCAAGAAAGGTAGATGGTCTATTCTGGAAAGGAGCCCGGTCACGTAGACACGTACAGTTAACCACATTAATTTTTCGGATTGATTCCCGGTTTGAGCTTATAAAAAATAGTGGTTTTGTGCACCGGGCTGGTAGGCGACAATTCTGCTATATATGACATTTTAAAACTTGGTGTCTTCGCCAGGTTGTGGGTACGGTAGTTTTAATTTCTACCTTTTCGTCGATACGGGCGTAAAGCTATTTTTTATTCAATAAGTAACATTTTGTTATGCCGCCACCAGAATCTTACACAGTACAGAATCATATAATAGAATACTGATTCGCCTTTCTAGAATGTTCTAAACACACTATCTGTCAATTCTCCAAGTTATATATTAACAGACGATTGTTATTAACAAGTCGACCCGGCGAACTTCGTATCGCTTTGCGTTTATAGCCACTAAAACTTTGTATGGAAAAATTGAAATAAGTATTGTTTTTCTTATTCTCCATCAAAATATGTTCCATGTTTTTTTCTTCATAAGAGCTTTCTTCTCACAAACTAATAGCATAAAAATAATTAACAAAATTGCTTCATTCGTTCAGATCTAATACGATAACCACGCGAAATGGGGACTCATTTTATATTTACAGATTTTTACGTAGTTTATCCAATTCACGTTTATAATCACATAAAAAGGAAATAGGGTGCGGACTAAAGGTGTGAAATGTAAATTGTCACGCACTTCTGGTTTTGAATATTAAACAAACGCGCAGTTAGTAGCATGAAATCCTTAAGGGGTAACAGAATAAGAAAAAGTACTAGTATGTACTTAAAAAATATTGTTGGTTATATTATGTATGAATGTTTTATACTGTAGTGTTTTTGGGGTTGGTGTTTTGCAATTTTGTTTTATCGTAAGATTCATTTTAACGATCAGAAATATCAAATAAGGTATCGTATTTTCTTTAACTCTGTTTGTCAACTAACATGTGTCGAATTTTTATAAAATTCACTTTGTATGTGTTATGTGTATCGCCTCTGTGGTATAGCGGTTCAGTTGTTGAACTTGACTGCATCAGGTCCCGGGTTCGAATCCCGGATCGGGCAACAAAAAGAAAAATTGGGTTTTTCCAATTTTCTATTAAAAAAATTGCTCGGGATCGGATATGTGCCCGGTTAGCGATAGCCTTGTCACCTATCACATTGTGGGACTTAGTATCTTCGGCTAGTCGTGGGTGCCCTGGTTGTGCCTCTTCCTACCTCTTCGAGGATATGGGTGTGAAGGTACTTTTTTCTTAATTTTTCCCATACAGAATGAACGGGTGGAATGAAGTTTGCCGGAATAGCAATTATGTAGTAACACAGGAGCTTGTCCACCGGTGCAAATCTAGGACGAGCTGACAGTTAATTTATATTTGAGAGGAATATTTCAAGCCTCTAGGTGATATTATATACTCATGAAACAACTATTAATCCGTTTGCCAAAAGTATTCTATAGGAGCAAATCAAGCAGCGTAAAATAAAGAAACAAAAATCCCTCCTAATAGTGAACCTGTACCTCTTTTATAGCTCGGTGACAAATGCTCGAACCATTTGAGGTAGCATTTTTATAGAGCATTTGAGACAGAATAGCAATCCTGCTATTTTAATTTCTCTCTCATGCGATAGTTACGTTCATTGCATATTTCTGTGTAAGGTTATAAAATTAAGATTATCATAATAAACAAAATTTACTTTTTTAACGATTATAATCATCGATTTTCAAAAGACTTGAATATCAGACAGAACTGTGTAAATGTTATTACATAATCATCGCCAAGATCGATAAGAAAAAAAAAGACGGGTTGCACTCCAGGAGTGCAGGCAGAGAGTGAATTTCTTACCATCAGGAAATCCGTCTGCTAGTTTGCCTTCCATTATCATAAAAAAAGAGGGGTTGCACTTCGGGAGTGCCAGCAGAAGTGAAAACTTGAATATTAACGTTGCGCATTTTTGACATTTTGGAATGGTTAGGGAATAATTTTTCACGAATTGCTTTAATTGTCAATATGAAAGTACGTTTACGTGGTAGAATACAATATTCATTTATTATCGTACACAAACATGACAACACGAATATTCGCGCAAGCCTCTTGCGCCGTCTTATTCGTGACTTCGCCCTGCACCGTCTTACGAATTTTCGATCAGGTCGCGTACCTGACGCGAGTTTAGAGGTTTATACACATTCGAAAAAAAAGTGCGCAACGACGAAGTGCAGGCTTAAATACTGTCTAAAGTGAAATTTTTGCTTTACTCAAGTAGCAAACATTGTGAAAATTATTCCAAACTAGAGACAAGTTCTAAAATATCATATTATAGTTATCTTGAACCCTAGAACTACTAAGCGTTTAACTATTTGTAAGTCGCATACGCCACGTAATGCAGAGTGCTCTTAAGTTACTTCTTCCCAATGACCTGGATTGCAGTGTTGGTGGAAGTTTAAATTACAGTGCTTTGCTCTTCTGAGTAGTACAAGGCAAAATGTTCTTAGTGTTACGAGTTTTGGTAAATAAACTGTGAACTACTAAATGAAAATCATTACTGGAAAGTGGAATGCTTTCATTATCTAATTCTGCGTCTTCGGATCCGACTTTTTTAGAGATCTATTTTAAAACTTTCATTTTATACTTTTTTTGTGCTATTAGAAGGCAAACAAGCACACCAATTTCCTGATTATAAGAAGTTTACGCCGCATAGAGACACAAAAGATGATAATGGTGCGTTGCCAACCTGAAGTTGGGACGTAAGTCCTCAAGCAAAATTAAGTTTACCGTCTACCTTAATCTCCGGACCGGAACACGTCAACTTTTTGCGGGCGAGTCGCTGCAAAACTCTACCACCTTGTCAGAAGTCACGGTGTTAGTGACGGTAAACCTATGTTCGCCTTTTACTAGCTGCTGGGCAGGAAAGCAGATGGTATATTTTTCTAAGGAGCCCGGACCGATAGTGAAAACACATGTAAGATTTATTCATCCATAATAAAATATATACCCCGTGTTGATTAGGGCAAGTTGCGTCGATACATGATCGACCACCTGTCACTATACCTAGTAGCTTTTAACAGGCAAGCAAGAGTTAAATATGTAAACACTAACAAAACTACCGGTGCCAGAATGATGTACAAAAACTTGACCTAGTAAAATACAAACTTGTCCGAGTATGTACCAATGGCCATAGTTAAGCTTTTCTCTATAAAGACCTATTCCTGTTTGAAGGCTAGGGCTGGTAAATAGAGTTAACACCCTGATTACCCTGAGTAACCCAGGGTCAGAGTCGGCACTTGACGTATATAGATTTGTTAAAAGTAGCCTAGAGCAGCGATGCCTCTCACTCTCTCGTTAGATATAGTAATAAGATAGGTCCTATGGAACTGACGTAATCGCTTTAGCGACATAACTCCCCCTAAAAAAAAGGTAAAAAAAAGATAGCAACGCACTTATACACCTATGGTGTCCCTCGCTCGCGATTGTTTCTTGCCAACAGAAGAGCCGTACGTTCGGTATCCTATAGCATAAAAAAAATTTGCTATTCCACTACATATTTTCAAGACTTTCTCTTGAAAATCTCAAGCCTAGCGTGAGTTCATGAAATTGCTTAAAGTTTGAAAGAACGCATTTGATCATTAAGGGTTTGTATTTTACCGTAAGCTAAGAATGTGTAGTAACATTTAGTTACATTGATCGGCCGATATTCCAGTGTTTACTGTTTTACCTACTTTTAGAGAAAATTGCACCTCCGCACGCATATAAAACATTTTTTCGTTTAGATATTTTATTTACTTATTCCATGCGACGAAGAAGGCGTTACTTTGCGGAAATCCATACTTAAATCTAAATAAAATTATTTGATTTGCAATTTCCCGCCAAAAATATGTATACGTATTTTATTACGGCGGAACAAAACAGCCAAAATAGTACGCTAAGAATGAAGTGGACTTACCGGAAGCTAAAACTCCCAAATATATCCAACTCCACACAACACACCACTAAACTGGTTTATTACCACCAACAATACACACACTACTAAGAACTCAACGTACGTTTCGCTTCGTTACCGAAGCATCATCAGGGGAAATGTGATTCTTAAATAGATGAAGATATATATAAAAGAAACGATTTCTCAAACTCCACATTTATTTTCGCTAATTGTACCTATTCCTGCGGCCATTATGACAGTAACGTTACGATCCGGAGAGTGAGGTTGCCGGCAACATGCACAATTGAACTAATATTCTGGCCTCTTGACAGCGATGCATCTATAACATCTTTGGTGTCTATATGCTACTTCAGTCTCTTGAAATCACCCGTATGCTTGCCTCTGTGGTCTAGCGGTTCAGTTGTTGGACTTGACTGTATGAGGTCCCGGGTTCGAATCCCGGGTCGGGCAACAAAAAGAAAATTGGGTTTTTCTAAATTTTCTAATAAGAAAAAAAATGTTGCTCGGGATAAGATATGTGCCCGGTTGGCGATAGGCCTGCCATCTATCACATTGTGGGACTTAGTATCTTCGGCTAGTCGTGGGTGCCCTGGTTGTGCCACTGTCTACCTCTTTGGGGAAATGGGCGTGAAGATACTTTTTTTGCTTGTTCATTGATCGCTCATACGAAAAAAATACTACATTTTTAAAGCATGAGGTGTTTTAGAAATCTCTGATTCGATAGAAATTTTGATTCAGAAAGAGCATGAAAGTAGGATAAATGCGGTCGAAATGAGAGCGCTATAATCTGTGGTATAAAGCTCGCTGACCGCGTTCGTAACAGTGAGATCCGAGAAAGAGTCGAATTGAAAAAAAAGTGTTGGTGTTAAAACGTGAAAAGGCATGCTCCGCTGATTTGGTCATGTGGAAAGAATGACAGATGAAAGATTGGCAAAGCAGATATACAATGCGAATGTGGATGGATATAAGGTAGTTACCAAGTTTGACATTCCACGATCAGATCAATCGGATATTATCCGAGGGTGGTGTCAAGAGTCTCCGAAACCGGCGTGTTTGTATGAAAAGGTAATAAATGTGAAGGAAGCTAGACAGGTTTGTCAGGATCGTAAGGTCTGGCACTCGATACTCTCTGCTTTCCCCGTAAGGGACTCGGCGTGAAGATATGTTCGTATGTATGATTAAATAGTTCTTAAAGTACAATATTATTTTCGTTTACATATTGTTTTAAAAAGACAACTAAACCTCAATAAACTTTCATGAAAAATAGGGAAATATAAAAATGTCATTAAAAGTAAAAGAGACTTTTTAAGACTTTTAAGACTCAATATATCTCTCAATCTTAATAAGTATTGTTTTATTTCCGTGCCTTAATACATTTTGTCATAATGTTTTTTTTTAATACTTGTGATAAGGAAACAAAAAAAAACATGAAAATAGAATAGACTATCTGCCTCCCATCCTTTCATATAATAAGAATCAAGCATAGGTTATTACCAACAAAACTACTAATGGCAAAGTACTATTCAGCATCTTGGCCTATTCCTACAATTATATTAACAATTCGGCATGCTCCGGTGGATAAGCTTGCTCTTAGCTTTGATATTAGGCCCAACAGCCAACACCCTAGTTGCAGGTCATCGACGAATCTATGAAATCTGTTGTTTTTATATAGTTCACGGTTGACTCCTACCAAAAGGAGAGCCGTACGCTTGTTCTTTGTATAATAAATAATGTAATTCCATTAAATTTGTAAAACTCGACTCACTTAAGACCGGCGTGAAGTAGCGGCGTTGCTGCTGCGTTTCGTCTGGTTGGTGAGAGTCCCGGATGCCTTCTCCCCCCCCCCTCATATTATAATGGATTCGCAAATTCCAAGTATTAGTCCCCAGGGGGGTTTGTGCATTTGTGGTGGAGACTAATCCCCCCTGGTGTTTCTAATTTAGAATCCACGGATTTTAAACACTAGGTGGCACCACGTACTATACGATTTGCGCGTAAATTTAAATATATTCGAGGTAAGCAGGGCACAAAACTTTCAACGCCCCCTTTCACGCTCGTTGTGGATTTCTGCAACATTAGGGGAATACACTCCAACTTAAACGCCGTTCAGATGAGATGAAAATAACTTCTCCGGCTGACACATTCTACCTTTCCTATCCCGGGGTATAAACTGGAACATTCATTTGTACCTCGGGCTGATGTGTGCTATTTCGTCAGAGACGATATTTTTTTCCGGTGCCTCTGCAATCTTAAAGACAAAGACCTGTCCACCGAGAGCGGTATTCCCAAAATATTATGACTTAGGAACCTTCAAGAAAATGGAGTACTCATTCCTTAAAGGTCGGTGATATTCCTGATGTTGCTGATGTCCGTGAGCGGAGGTGATCATTTTCCATCAGGTGACCCACTTGCTCGTTTGCCTCCTCTTCTTCTATAAAAAATAAATAAATACATTAATTACCACGGCGCTTTTTGAAATATTATGACACGATCCCTTCGTCGAGGTGCATGAAAATTATTAATTACTAAATATACTTAGTAATAGTCGGGTATTGATAAAATATGTATTAGACCACCTTAAGTTATCATCTACCTTCCCAAAAATTTCAGTTTCTCAACACCAAGCAAAAGAGCTTTTAGGCGTTAAGTCTGATCTGAATATAATTGAAGTTCTGAAAGTGTTACAAGGCAATAAATCAATTAGGTCGACATAACGACTCGCTAATGTCGGCTGTATCTGGGCCAAGAAATGTCTTGAGAGGCTCCAGCCAATATTTTCTTTGTTCAGTTTTGGCATTTCTCTCAAAAATGTTTCAATAAATGCAAAACTCATACGAAGTAGTAAATATTTAAATGTTTTCAAGCGACGAAAGAACGACGTAGATTTACAATTCGACTTATATAATGTTTCTTTTTTTGGAACCGCCCAAAACGTAGTCTGGTTTTGATAATTGTATTTTTGATAATTAAATAAAATATATAAATACAATTGGAGTTATAAGCGATCTAAACCCAAAGAAATCTAATCATATG
>NJDC01002764.1:32491-57694 GCA_002245475.1 Calephelis virginiensis | reverse complement strand
AAAGTTTGACTTGCAATGTTATTTATTATTGGACTCCAAATAGTACGCTAATTCATAAACACGGGCATCGTATTACTTACCGAGTTCCATTAGTAAATACTAACCATTTGTGGTAGTGTTACTTTTGAATTCACCTTACCGCGTTAGTTTAACTTATCATTTTATTAAATAGGTACAATTATTTTTTAATGTATTTCATTGTTCAATTTCTTTCTTTCTTCTTTCTTTCTTTAAGTTTTGGCCTTCACGTTAGTATTTAGCCATTAGTCAAGTAGAAATTTGCATCAAATTTTATATCAATTTCAATTAATTTTAATTAGTCATCAGTCGTAAGTCGTCAGTAAGTCATGTCAGGCTCTTGGGTAAAGCGGTGGCCTTTTTACATAAACTCATGTAACGAGATTTGGCGGCAACGAGAAATTTCTAAAAGCTAATTTCTTTATGATTATTTTATTTGTGCACTTTCACTGAACAAAATTGTACAAAATGCCACCAAAATTGACTAATTTCACTCAATATTAACACGAAATTCAATTATTATGAAGAAACTTCGGCCATCTTTTCTCTCGATAGCGCCAAAACTCTGTTCAATTTCTTTGAAGTTGATAAGATGAATTGAAAACTAACTTCTAAAAAGGAGGTGATTCTTAATTTATCTCATTATCATCATCATCATCATCATAAATTATCTATATTAATTAATTTAGCTACATGTTGTTTCATGTGTTTTGTTGTGCTTTGCAAATTTAATTATTCTTTCTTATGACATCCTGTTATCCTGTTATTATTATTATAAATGCGGAAGTTTTTTTGTTTGTTACTCCTTCACGCAAAAACTTCTGAACCGATTTTCATGAAATTTAGTACACACAAAGAAGATAACTTGGATTAAGACATAAAATAAAATTCATCCCGAAACAATGTTCCTGTGGGACCACGCTGGCAACGCTGCGAGCAACAGCTAATCAAGTAGTAGTCTCATACAAGTCCCGAGTTATACTTAGTAATGCTTATCTTGTGTATTAATAGTATGCTTATAAGGTGACTTATTATTAAAACTGGAGTCAGTTTTGTGTTTGCAGTTTTACTGCGCTAAGGTATATTGACTAACCTCAGGAAATGAAACATTAGTCCTATCTTATTATGGGGATTATTTTAATACATATGGACAAGGTGAAGCCTTGGACGTAGCCTATTTATAAACATGTCCGGGAAGTTCTCCCACCTTGTTTTGAGCTAAAAGCCGAGTGAAACCATTCTCAACCACTAGTTGAGCGATAAAACATATCATTCAAAGGTTGAAGGGAATATATCTTTACACATGTTTAAATCAACATTTCTTATTTTTTGATTTATAGATCAGTAACATCAAAGGTAGTTGTCAAGTGTATGTAGCTCCAAGTTGATGACAGTATTATCTGCAATGTTAGTGTAACTTTGAGACTCGACCCGGTAGTCTGAAGTTCGAATTTTCTGTATTCTCTTTGAAGTAACTTAGTTTTAAGTTTCTATTTCGCAATGAATAAAATAAATATATTCAAATATAATTCACAAATTTGTATTAAGGCACAATAGTTTATTTTATGTAAATTTAACATATCAAAGAACATACAAAATGCACAAAACTACAATACAATTAAATAAGCTTATTCCTACTGTTAATCTAAGTTTTCAATCTTTTAATTTTTTACATTTTTATTTATTCCATTAAGACATTTAAAAGAGCGAATTTATGTTGTTTATGATTATTGTTCCCGATAGCTGTAACTGTCAAATGAGGGATTACTGAAAACCAAAACTAAAACGCTATGCCCAATACATACTGAGATATTTGCTTTTTGGTGGGCTCATTATAGCACACTTTATTGTTTATTTTTTTGGATTTTTTAAGTAAATAGACATTTTTATTCAATAAGGTTTTTTTGTTAATATTTTGTCATGTGTATTGAATTAGTCTGTTAATATTTTTTTCTTTCTTTCAAAATCAATATCCATACCTTTAATGACATCTTCCTACGAATCCAAATTCAATTGGTCCTAGATGCAATTATGACAGGGATATGTAATGCAACAGACTCTGTTCTGTTCAGACTTCTGTTCAGAACTCACTTGAAGAATTTGACCCATTTTTAGTTTAAAAGTGAGGTGTAATTTGATTAGTTTTTATCAACGTCGAATTCAAAATCATATAAATACTTTAAGTAATTCATAAATTTAATTTGGACAAGGAAAAGAGAAAATATTATCTTTAAATTAAAACCATCTAATAGTACCATACGCACGAAGTCCCCTGGAATAGATATTGCAAGATGAAAAAAAAAAACTACACGCCCATATCTCCGTAGAGTTAACTAAATATTCTTTGGTTCCACAATATGATAAGTGGCAAACCTATTATCAACGGAGCACTATTACAATTCTACACACAGCTAAACAGCTGTAATAAAATCTGTCATAAAATTGAAAAACACATTCCTAAGTTGCCTGACCTGGGATTAGAAGTCGAGAAGTCAACACCGGAACAGAACAGGACAGAGTATACAGGAGAGAGTATAAATCTTTTTTGAGAGCGTCGTGACTTGGAAAGATCGTCTGTTACAAAGTCAGCTACTTTTGTAGGCAATCGATATTTTTATTTGGTGGCAAGTCTAATACAGAACAGTAAATAGCTGCTCGTAGAAAGTCGCTTTAATTTCGTCAGGATCGGAAACCTTTTAGTGCAAATGGTTGCGGTCTTTCTTTATATGGTCAGCTTTTTATTTGGATGGTTTTATACGTCCTTCACTTCGTGCATTCGTAATAAAATAGTTGTATACAAATAAATCTCTTTACAACCATCTCAAAAGAAGAGGCTATAAATTCGATGGAATTTTTCTACGTTTGTTACAAGATTTCTAGGTAAATATGTAATCAATTTTGATAAATATGTGTTGAAATGGTAGGTCATATCATCGTTATGTCATCATTATTAATTACATCGCCAATAAAGTATGTGCTCCACTAGTGTTGATCATGTTCCACTAGTGAGAAGTTGATAAAATTTGTGTAGAACCATGCTGTAGTAGCACAATAAATTAAGTCGTTTTCTAGCAACTGCGCTTAGTTCGGTAATAGAAGAGAATTATATTTAAAAAAAAATGGTCATCAATAGATCAAAATATAGACATTTCTTTAAATCCTTCTTATATTACAGATTTACAGTACCAAAACAAGAAAGACAATGCTATAAACGCACTCGCATTTATAATATTAGAAAGGAAATAGAGAAGATTTTTAAACATAATGCCAAGTTTTTGCTCTATCTCTATCTCTTTTTACAAATAAAGTTGAGTTAAATCACATTCTCTTGCATCCATATATTCTTTTGGCTCTTTGTATCAAGCAACCTTCAATAAAAATTTTGACGTCCTCAAAATTAAAAAGTAATGGTTCACTTATTTGCCAGACTCGAATTTAGTAAAAAAAATAAAAAAAATGTTTGCAAATACAGAAACTTTTGCTTATTAATATACCTATAAGACTATCTGATAATGATCTAAAAAACCCAATCACTACATCACACTATTTATAAAAACGCATATTTATAACCAGGTCAACTTTACACATTGTCCATTGTCCCTCGTGTATTGAAAATAACGTCACCCTTTCGTTGCAACAATACACATATCTTACACGGGTTCTAGATGGATGCAAACCAACGTTCATACATTAGTTTGACTTTGTCTGAACTGTAGATTTAATCAAGATTTTTAATTAACAGAAGATGGAAACGTAGTCACCTCCTACGTTATATTCGTTGATATCCGTGTTTACAACTGACTAGAATGTCGCTAACGCTCTGTCTAGATTGTTGTGAACATGAGTTTTACCAAAGATAACCTTAAGGGAATCTTAGTTTACTTCTTTTGATTATTATAAAATTTGGATTAAATTTAAGACCAGTTTTTACAATCGTCTGTAATCCCTTTAAAGTTTTTTTAACAATATTGTAAAGCAAACAAGCAGACGCGTTTCCTGATGGATAGGAATTTACGCCGCCTAGAGACACCAAAGTTGGTAATGCGATGCAAACCTGAAACCGGGATACAAGGTCTCCAGCAAAAGTAAATTTGCAGGTAATGAAAGTGCATTATCCTCTGAACTGGAACACGTCCACGCAAACTACTGACGCTGGACGCTGAAGTACGAACAGGTAAGGCGGTGGTACCAATCCTGGTGAGTGGCTGCGAAATTCTACCACCTAGTTCTAAGTCACGGCGTTAGTGACGGTAAGCCGATGCTCGCCTTATAGAAGTTGTTTGACAGTAAGGCAAGTCTTCTATTCTACAAAGGAGCCTGGACCAACACCGGGACATTGACCTTGACCGTAATGTACTAGGGCGGACTAATATATATAGTACTACTATATATACTACTATTATATATACTACTACTAGGGCGTAAAATTTTGTCATTTCGTGCGGCATCATATTTTCTTCGTAACAATATGCAAAAATCACATTATTTTTAAAAAAAATTGTTAAAAGGATTGATTACCTTCAGTGTGTTATAAGGTCCCTGGCTAATTAAAATAGTCTGTTTAGTATAAACAATATGTCCGTAAAAATGACATGATATTCAAGGAGCTTTCGCCAGAATTAAGTTAGTAGATTGTAGTTGTATTTGTAATAATTGATTAACGCTTAGTAAAATTGGAAAAGAAATAAAAAGCTGGTACTTAGTAGTAGCTAGGATCAACGCCAGATCTTTATGAATAGGTAATAGACAACCAAACCAAGATAAATGAAACTGTATTTGTAGAAAATAAAATAGCACAGATCTTTGCTACGTTACAATATACCGATACCAAATGGTTCTTAAAGTACCGACAACAAGAGATGATTGATTACATCTTATCTCCCCTTTGTGGTGAAATACACATTCACAGAATATTCGCTAATTCACTCTTGAATAATTCTAAGGGGTACAAAACAGTGTATTATCTCTGTGTTATTTATTCACAAGTATTATTATAATTAATTTCCTGCACTTACTCTTTTTCTGCTTTTGACAATGAAAAAGTAACACGTCTCTCCTGATAGTAAGAGAATATATTAATGTTTTAGGTGCGTCGCTATACTATTACCGGGACCTTTTACACAAGTGTACCGGTTTCCGTTCCCTCCATACCAAATCATAACACTGTCATTATGGAGACATTAAAATGTAAGGCCATGGATCTCTATCCAGCCAAATTGCTGCATAGCACTCTAAGACCTATGTTTTTGCTGTTAGGGACTATGTTAAATTATACTTGCTTCTTATGGGTTGCCGTGATTTATTTTTATTTGTATTTTGATAATGCTGTTTCTAAAAGTGAAGTTTTTAAGCCTTTCTTTAGATACATACTCCATCGTTATTTTTCATTATTATCACTATTACTAACAATCATTCAGACAACAAATCGGATAACCAGTCTGACAAAAAATTGGACAACCAGTCGTATAATCAGTTAGTCAACTAGTCGGGCAACTGTTTGGCAACAAATCGCTTAATCAGTTTCACAACTAGTTGGGCAACAAAGTGGTCTTATAATTTATACTACTATACTTATTTTGTCAACAATTCAGGTAGGTACTGTAGGGTAACTATAAGATTCGGTAGGTTACTGCGACACGCTTTGATGTCAGGTTTGACGTTTTTTCAACATTTAATAATTATATCTTTATTGTACACAAAACGTTATCACAAACATGAACATAAAGATAATACAGTACAATGGGACATTTACATTTCGTTTTATCAAAACTTTTTTAATGAGCTACTTGCTATACTAGTTATACTCTTAAATACGAAACTTGGAGATTTAACAAGAAGATAGTCACATTTTTTTCAATAGTAAATTGACCTTCACCACTATGTTGTGGTATATCAAACCGGCCATCATAGCCTTCTGGAAACGAAACTGGGCTACGAAGTGACTCACTGAGAAGATTAACATTTATAAAATGCATGTGTAATACTATAACCACGGTTAAATTTCATTCTGGCAAAGGTTTTCCAAAATGGTGAATGTCTGTCAATAGATATGTGATTATAAATTATTCTTACAGCAATATAAAAAATACACTGTATTATAATGTTTTGGTAATGAATTTGATTAGACCTTGATACTCGACATTGTTATATTCCAAGACGAAGCCGCGAGCCCTAGTAATATCATGAACTAGCTATCATTGCGAACTATGTTCCACCCGTTCAATTTTTATGGGAAAAACAAAATGATTTTTTAGTAGTTTCCTTGTAGTGTTTTAAACCTTCCCTGAAATTTCTTTAATAACTCAAAACCAAAATTAACAAAATTGGTCCGGTCATTTGGAATACATAACGATTATTCATTTTTAAATACATAGATGCAAAACTAGCTTTATTTTAGAACACGTTTTACTGCTTTTATACGCTTATGTTACTTGCTAGTTTTGATATAAATTTAGAAAACAAATACGAAAATCAGGAATTTTAGTCAACTTTTTGTCCTCATCAAAGCAAAATATGGCAAAATTTACCCGGGTGTATTCTTGACAAGAACCAGCAAATACTAATTAAAATTCAACAGAAGTGAGCCCTGAAAAGTTTAAAGGGATATTTTATAACTTAATACAGCAACTTTTGTAACAAACAGTTTTATAGCTAACCCTACTTAACATTACATACGATGTAAATAGCAAACCTCGTTTTGGGCTACCAATCAATAATGTGAGAGATAAAGATCAGGTTTCTCCAATAAACATTGTGTGTCCATTTCAAAGGGAAAACAAAATGTGATTCTAAGTTAAAGACTATCACTTTTATTTGTCGATCAAAGCCTAATATGATGGTCGTAAAGTAATGTTTATTTTAACCCCAGCTATATAAGAGAAGAGGTTCCAAACTTTACTGTATGTTTTTATTATTTTTTTTGCATGGTTTTTACATGATTACTCGGCTGATAATAAACCGATTTAGATCGCTATTTTTTAGAAAGATATGTCATTATTTCTAGGTGTTCCTGTGTTCATTTGTTCATATTCATTTTATCACTATCCGACTACTGGTATTTGTGTAATACTTTATAATGAAAACACTTACCTATTTCGACCGATTACATCATAATATTGATGTCGTCATTATAGATGAACAATATTTTTAATTATCATTAAGTATAACTCAAACCTACAAATGGGATGTTCATAAAACTTAAGTAGGATCATCTTGAAATCATTATCTGTCTTTCGAAGAAGAACGATCAAGTTACGTGGATATGAAATTATTGGAGTTAGTTTTTGGCAGTTTTACTATGCTTAAATTATAATATCTTACTACAATGTTTAGGTTGCATTTGACTTTTCTTGTTTGTTCTAAATACCTGTAATTAAAGCAACTTTCTGCTTTAAAGAGCAACCCTACAGATCTTGGTTATTTGAAAGTGTCCTCGATTGAGTGGTTAGAAAATTTGCCTTGAACCAACCGTCAAAGTCACAGCTCAGTTTAATTTCCGATAAAGGTAAGATGTTAAACCAACAGGTGACACTTCGGATAGATCAGACAACAGCTGTCGTCCGCAGACATAACATGAACGTTACTGGCGCGTCGCTTTCAAAAAGCCGGGACCTTAGATCATTTATGGAATTCGAGCTGCTAGCTCCCTCGAGCGTGGAGCACTACATTGACCTAATCATTATGAACACCGATATGTATTTCTGGGTTTGGATGTTAATTAAATTAGTTAAGATGGTCGATTACTAATACAAGAATAGAATTAGCTAAATCTTGGATTTGATCACATGTTAAATGTAAATTTTCTGCAGATATTCTCAACAGAGATAGGAAATTTGGAAGTACTATAATATTTGTACTTTACAGACAGATACATATATCTTAACATCAATAGCTTGTGGATTAGGTAGAGAGCATTGAGTGACAATTGTCACGACACTTGGAAGGATTAAAATCAGTAGTTCTCAAACTTTTTTCGTTTAACAGGCGTTTTTGTCATAGTTATGTCATATGTCATACGAGTAATATGATAAATCTATATTCTAAACCAGACTTAATAATACAACTTTACAATATTCAGAGTACAGTAGTAACCTATGTTAAAAATCCCTCGTTCAGCAAGTGCTCTACTTAGTCGCTGTTGGTGTGTATTACATAATATATACTGATATACACATACAATAAAATTGTAGAACAATTGAAGATATTATAATTAAAATAGGCGCAAGTGACTAAGAATGGGCAGCAGGCATTTTTTTATTTTTAGTATTTTTGTTTGTATATCTGTTCCAATTGCCATTCATGATGAATCTACTGAACGTAACGAAATTTGACACCAAGAAACCTTATATGTCGAGAAAGGCTATATTTGTATTGAAATAAATTCCAGCCATATTAATATGCACACGAATGCAAGTTTGTGTGTCTACTCTATTTATGTCGGTTTATGTATTCAAGGTGTATTAAAGTCTCGATTGTACTGAGCGTTTAACAGGCGGGACGAATGACTTGAAGCGGTAGTCACTATAACTAAGTCCCAGACTGTGATTAGTGGCAAGCCTATAACAAACCAGGCAACTTTCGGGGATAAAGGCGTGAACATACTTAAGAATATTGAAAATACACATGTCCATTTTTTTTGCTGTCCGTCACCGGGCTGATAAACCACAGAGGCGATATGAAGATATGGCCGACGGGAGGGACGTGCGGACTAATAAAAGAGTTATACTTAATAATTCAAAATATTTTTCCTGTATATTGACAACATCATTATTAATTAATTAATTAATATCCCTGGACAAGTTACACAAATTGAATCTAACCCCAAAGTAAGCAAATTATATGCTTGTGTTACGGGTGTTAGTCAACGATACTATTACATAGAAATACTTAAATATATACCAGAATACATTTAATAAACACCCAGACCCGGAAATGCAGACACCTAAATGTTCATCACACAAATGCCTGCCCCCGTTGGGAATCGAACCCAAGCCTCGCGACTCGTTAGGCGAGTACGCTATCCACTCGACCAACGAGGCGGTCAAACTATTATCTATTATCATGATACTAATATCATGATGTAATCAGTCTAACTAGGTAAGTTTTTTATGATATTGGAAGGCAAACAAGCAAACGGATTTCCTGATGTTAAGAAATTCACGCCGCCTAGAGACACCAAAGGTGGTAATGGTACGTTGCCAACCTGAGGTCAAGATTTTAGGCCTCGAGCAAAAGTAAGTTTACTGGCTACCTTACCTTTCGAACCGGAACACGTCATGACGTTATGGTGGCAGGAATAGGTTTAACGGTGGTACCAATCCGAGTGACTCGTTGCTAAACTATACCTAGTTCAAAAGTTGCAGAATTCTGTTTTGTAATATTTGCATGGCCGGGATGTTAGACCTCGAGCAAAAGTAAGTTTACCGGCTACCTTACCCTCCCAACCGGAACACGTCATGACGTTATGGCGACAGGAATAGGTAAGGCGGTGGTACCAATCCGGGCGAGTCGCTGCGAAACTCTACCACCTTGTCAGATGTCACGGTGCTAGTGACGGTAAGCCTACGCTCGCCTTTTACGAGCTGCCTGGCAGGAAGGCAGATGGTCTATTCTGCAAAGGAGCCCGGACCAACACGGGAAGTATCTGCAATATTAAGTACCACACAAATACCACTAGTCGGATAATGATAAAATAAATATGGGAACACCTAGAAATTATGATCTATCTTACAAAAAATAACCATCAAAATGGATCTGTTATAAGTTGAGTAATTGTGTGATAAAAGTGCCAAAAGTATGATAAAAATGTAAGGTAACATTTAGAACCTCTTTTTTTGTAGATTGGATTAAAAATAACATTACGACAATCACATTAGGTTTAAATCGACAAATAAAAGTAATTGTTAGTCTTTAACTTAGAATCACATTTTGTTTTCCCCTTGAAATGGACACACAAGGTTTTTTGGAGAAACCTGATCTTTATCTCTCACTTTATTGATTGGTAGCCCAAAACGAGGTTTGCTATTTACATCGTAAATAATGTAACGTAGGGTTAGCTATAAAACTGATTGTTACTAAAGTTGCCGTATTTAGTTATAAAACATCGTTTTCAACATTTTAGGGTTCACTTCGGTTGAATTTTAATTTGTGTTTACTGGTTTCTGTCTAGGACACATCCGCGTAAATATTCTCATTTGATTTTATGAGGACAAAAAGTCGCCTGTAAGTCCTGATTTTGTATTTGGAACGAAGTTCCTTATTGCGCGTTGTAAATGGGGGCTAGACGGAAAATATTCTTACGAAAATGTTGTCATGACACTTTTTGCTCTGTGGTCTAGCGGTTCAGTAGTTGGACTTGACTGCATGAGGTCCCGGGTTCGTATCCCTGGTCGGGCATTTTTTTTTAATTTTTTTTCCTTTTTTAATTTTTTTCAATATCATTTTCATTTTTTTATTTTTTTTATTTATTATTTTTTATTTATTTTCTTCTTTATTTTATTTTTTTATTTCATGTTTCTCTGTCTGTCTCTCTCTATAAGAGAGATAGAGATAGAGATTACTAGAGATTGAGAAAGAGAGAAGGGGGGAGAGAGAACTTCGTTCCATCCGGGTAACCCTTGACACCTCTCAACTTTTTTTTTTGTCCAAATTTATACCAGAACAAGAAAGTATTTAAGCATATAAAAGTAGCAAAAAATGTATTGACATCTAGCTTGATTAATATTGACTTAAGCCCATAACACAAGCATATTATTTTCTTACTTTGGGGTTAGGTTCAATTTGTGTGTCTTGTCCAGGGACATTTATTTATTTATTATTATCTAACTTAGTTTTAAATCTAAGTATTGAAAATGGAATCTTCAATATGTAAGAGCATAACTTCCGAATGACTATACCAATTTCGTTAATTTCGCTTTTGAATTAATTATTTGTGAAAGTTTAAAAGATAATAAAATGGGAAACACTACGAGGAAACTACGAAAAACAACATTTCGATTTTCCTGTAAAAACTAAACGGGCCTAAAGCCATGACAGCTAGTGTATGATATTACTAGGACCCGCGGCTTCACTTCGACACATAAGTTTATTTCGTTCTTATATAGAAAATTGGTGAGTATCAAAAAATGGCTTATGTCCTCCTAATCTATTTCTGTTTTAAAATTTAAGTAAACATGTTTAGCTGCTTTGGTAAACTAAACATACGTACAAACATACACTCTTTAACATTTATAATATTAGTAAATACAAGAAAACCACAAACACTTTCGCCCCAGCTACATTTACTTCACTAGATCGAACTTGACTTTAAGTAAGTAATTTGACATTGCTATAATAATTTTCCCGTTAGTATTAAAATAGTTCGCAAAACGAGACTTTGATTATTGCTTTATAAATTGTTAATTAATTACAATAACGTTTAGAAATGTGGTACAAATTAAACTATAAATAACTCCCCTCTGTGGTTTAGTTTTCTGGTGATCAGCGTTAATTTCCATTGTGCCAACTTGCATTGTGTCTTGATTTCCTTATACCCTTACTCCTTGATTTGTTTATTTCCTTATACCTTTAAAGGTTATCAGCAATTGGATATGTCTCCGGTTAGCGATAGGCTTCCCTCCTATCGTATTGTGAGACTAAATTACTTTTGGTTTATCATGACTGTACTGGTTGTACCTTGCCAATTTTTTTTCGAAGATACATATGTGAAGGCAAAATTAAATTTTTTCGTAAACTGTTTAGTAATAAGTAGTTGACACTAACTGCCCTCTAATAATTAATACGATCTTTTAATTAGCCGATAAGTCGGCATTTTTGATACAAAACTGTGACTTATTAAAAATATAATGTTAATTGATGTCTCTGAACGCGGTGTAATCGCCTCTGTGGTCTAGCGGTCCGGGTGTTGGACTTGACTGCATGAGGTCCCGGGTTCAAATCCCGGGTCGGCCAACAAAAAGAAAATTGGATTTTTCCAATTTTCTAATAAAAAAAAATGTTAGTCGGGATTGGAAATGTGCCCGTTTGGCGATAGGCTTGCCACCTATCACATTGTGGGACTTAGTGTCTTCGGCTAGTCTTGGGTGCCATGGTTGTACCTCTGCCTATCTCTTCGGGGATATGGGCGTGAAAATACTTTTGAACGCGGTGTAAAAAATTTAAAAACGAACAGAGCCACTTGTAATTTGTGGGTCAGCATAGCAAATTTTAGCATGTCTAATCTTGGCATGACACGTTAAGCTATCAGATCATGTTGACTTCTGTACCCTTGTCCCTTGCAATATAGATAACCATAGATGAGATTACATGTGCTGACAATCCCGGGCCGGATAAGCTTTGGATTTGCTGAATGCCCTTGTCCGGTCATTGTTGATTTGTTTTTCAGAAGATTTTTTTTACATTAGACTGTTTAGGCAGATGGGCTCTTATAGTGGCAAGTAATGATTTTACTGACACTGCAGATGTTATGTGTGTTGCTGGCTTATGCATTGGAGTTTTGAAATTGAACGTAAATCTACTTGGCTTTCTTTAACTCACTCCAAAAAAGGAGTTTCTGAATTCAGCTGGGCATGTTTTTTTTTGAAATTTGTTACGCAATTACTCAGCCAACCACTTTTGATGGTAATTTCAGGTCCTTTAGGTCATGATTTCAAGGTAATCCATATTGTTTTATTTATATTATATAGATAGGCAGTTTTTTAGTTATTTATCGTGATCGGCTTAGCTGTTTTTAAAATATACTAAATAATGCATTAAATTTTCGTTTATTTTGATATCCTTATCATTATTGAATATTTGATAATTGACTCTAGACTGGAATCCAAAAAGCATGACTCTCAAGTGATATTGAACCAGTTTATTTATTGCAGCCATTAAACCCGCTTTTAAATGCAACTCTTACTTAGGCTCACCGTCACTAACACCGTGACATCTGACTAGGTGGTAGAGTTTAGTTGCGACTCGCCCGGATTGGTACTACCGCCTTACCTATTCCTGCCGCCATAGCGTCGTGATGTGTTCCGGTTCGGAGGGTATGGTAGCTGGTAAACTTACTTTTGCTCGAGGCCTAACATCCCAGCCTCCGGTTGGCAACACACCATTACCACCTTTAGTGTCTCTTGGCAGCGTGAATTTCTTAACATCAGGAAATCCGTCTGCTTGTTTGCCTTCCAATATCGTAAAAAAAACTGACAGCAAAAGTAATCGTCTAGGAGACGATATAACCTGGACTATATATTATTACTAGCTTTTGCCTGCGCCTTTGCACGCGTTAAATTCGGATTAAAATAATTCCCCTTTCCTATGAATACTATGAATATTTCGTAATTGGTTTGGAGTATCTTTATTCATATACTACATTAATACTTATTTTACCTATAAATCACATTTTATTTTACAATTATTTCTTTTTATGTAAAATGTACATAAAAGAAAAAAGAAGCAGTCTGTGGTTACCCAAATTGGTTCGAGTCCCCTATAGGCAATTGTCATTTTTTGATAATCAGGCCTATGGACAAACAGAAAACCCGCAGCGTTTTAGAAGCGAAAAGCGGTGCAAACAGGGCGATGCTAGCCGTTTTGCTGCAAGCATTTTTTTTTGATTTCGTGTAATTTTAAATCTGTGATAACTCCTAAAGTTCTCAATTGAATAGGAAAAAAGTAATGAGCAATTTTGATCTACATAGAACCGCCAAGGTAACTAAGATACATAAGTGGTTGTGGATGTAAGATACTTATGTAACGTATTTACATTTTATAACAGTCTCGTGCTTCAGCCCCTTTTACACAAATTTCAAAGAAAAAAATAAAAAGTTTCAAGTTTAGAAGGAATCAAAGATTTTGTTAAAAGAGTTAAATCCTAGCTAGCTCAAAAGGTTAAAACATTCGTCAGCGAGAAACTAAAGGGTGTAAGTTCAAATCATGTATGACGTAAACTTCTTTTTTCTTTAAAATTTGTGAAAATCTATTTATTCCAAGTGCGAGGCAAGTACTTAAAGTAAGA
This sequence comes from Calephelis virginiensis, assembly GCA_002245475.1. Taxonomy (NCBI): domain Eukaryota; kingdom Metazoa; phylum Arthropoda; class Insecta; order Lepidoptera; family Riodinidae; genus Calephelis; species Calephelis virginiensis. Next base: position 43,677 of record NJDC01002764.1, on the reverse strand, counting down.
TATCCGAGAATCGAAAGTCATAGCCATTATAAAATGGGAATTTCATAGATAATTCATTGAAAATTAAATAAAAGCACCTTTAAAGAAAAGGTAGAACAAAGTAGAGGTGGAGGAATCCCCAAAAAGAATTCCATAAGCCAAACATTAATAAAAGTGAATGTCATGATATTAGGAGTTAAAAAAAAGCGGAAAAGTGTATGGAATTATCATTGCTTTATTGACAAGAGCAATGGTTTTACTTACGAAAAAGAAAAAAGCTTATAATTTAATAACGCAATATATGTGAAGCCATGTGAATAGTGTAGTGAATTTACATACTAATAATTAAAGGACTGCTAATATCCGCTTAACACTGCGATTCCTTGTAATTTGTGATACTTAAGATAGCAAATCCGCGGTAAGCGTATGAGCCATTACTTATGGGATTTGGTACAAAATCATTTGATGATTTACAAGAAGCCTAAGGCACAAAATAGAGACATGTACTTAAAGTGTGAACCGAGAAACCTGTATAAGCTACTTCACAACAAGTACAAAATAGGGAGAGTAAAGTGAAACGTACTAAAAAGTCGCGAGTATTTCATGATCCAAGTTTTTTAATACGAAGTAATTTTCAAACAATTAAAACAATTACTTTAATTAATATTCATGAATTATTTGTAAAGTCAAAAAAAATCCTTCAAACGATACAAAAGCTTATTAGTCAAGTGTAACTCATAATTCATGTTTTTTTTATTCCAAGAAATTTTTTAAACATTATTATTTTTATCTAATTATTAATGAATTACTTGACAAGTCCAAAAAAGGCTTATTTGCTTCAAACGATACAAAAGTTAATTCAAGAAACTAGAAAAAAAATGTTAGAAATTTATGTAAAAAGATGAAGATCCGTTTTTTTATAAATAATGATGTTCAATTATAAAAAAAACTACATTTTACCTAGAACGTAATATTCAACAAGATAGCTTATGGAGTTTTGACGCTACAGAGGAATATGTATGTAAATAGACTGTTAAAAATTTAAGCTCTCGTTGAAACAAAACTATAGCCTGGTATTAGAATAAAAAATATTGGAAAGTTTGTATATTCGCTGCCTTTGCTAATACTGGTACGAAATCCTTTTCTGGACGATTTCATTGGGTAACATATTTAGCTAATTCACATGAATTATTGCTTCCATTTGATGCTCAACAACCATTATGTGTTCACAACACGGTAACTTTTATCTTAATATTATTTGAGTTGCCTTCAATTGTATAATTTTAATAGAACTTTAGGTGCAATAAAAATATTTACGTTATCAATACATCAAAATAATTGGATATTCATAACGATATAAAATGATTTATGAGAAGGAATGAGGAACCCGTACTAGCCACATTAATTATTTTTTTTACAGAAATACCTGCTTGTTGTTTCTGTGGTTTAACGGTCCGGCGTTGACTTCTAGAGGTCCCGAGTTTGATCCCCGGGTCGGTCAACAAAAAAAAAGAAGACGTATATTTTAAATTTTATTACAAAAATAACGTTGCTTGAGAGAGCCCTGTTGGTGATAGGCTTACCACCTATCACATTGTGGGACTTAGTGTCTTCGGCTAGTCATGGGTGCTCTCGTTCTGCCACTGTCTACCACTTCGGGGATATGAGCGTGAGGACACCTTTGAATCAAACTTAACCAACCAAGTAGACGTTCCTATGAGAATGATAATATGAGTTTTCAACGTCATTTTTACGGATAAGGAGATCCCTCGAGTAAGATAAGTTTTTTTGATTTTTCCATTAATTTGTCTTTCTGTCATATAAGTCATAAAAGTTGTTTTTTAGGTTTGTGGTTTGTTGTTGGGTCTCCTGATAGTAAGAGACAAATCCTATTAATATTATAAATGCGAAAGTTTGTAACTATGGATGTATGGATGTTTGTTACTCTTTCACGCTCGAATGGCTGAACGGATTTATCTAAAATTTGGAAGACAGATAGATTGTGACCTGGATTAACATATAGGCTATTTTTAATCCCGATCGCACACCGGGTTTCTGTGAAAACGCGGGCGAAGCCGCAGGTAGCAGCTAGTGTAGATTATAAACACCATGCATGGTAAAAGTACGTCGCTGTACTATAACCGGTGTGTCAGATATAATGTGCATGCCTAGCGTCTACTCCACCCTTCTTATTAGAACACAACAGCGCCAAATACTGTTGTGGCGTCAGCATTTTGTCACTTAGTAAGCTGTTGCACAACACTATCCTGCAACTGGTCTTGTTGATAATGACCCATGACCTCTTACGAGCTGCAATGCATTAAGGAAGTTCGTCTATTTTACGCAAGGCAGCCAGACCATCATAAGAAACGTCCTGATTAGTTCTTTAGTAAGTAAAACTACATAAACATGCAGAAATTATACACAAATACCAAATTATAAACTACTACTTTACTGTTAGTTTAAACTACTTGTAAACGATCATTTTAATATTATAATTGAAACCTGCTATGTTCTGCATCCCTAAAACTTTGGAAGTTAAGGAACTTGAAAATTGCTTCCACCCAATAATGGTTTAGTAAATATTAATCATATGAGTTTTGTTTTATACGTATTTGTTTATTTAACAAAGTTTTCAGTTTGTTTGAACAAAGATACATAAATTAATATATTTCCTATATAAATGTAGTTAGCATCTTTATGTACCGGTATTGTATTGCATATATATAAAAGCCTCGGTAATTCGAAACCCTTAATCTTGCGAATGAGATAGTTTTATCACTTGCTTTAGTTCGGTTTATTTTTGTTTGTCCTAATTACAAATTTCGAATCGGTCAAATTTCGGTGGAAGAACTGTGTTATTTCCTTCTTATTTTCTTTTTTTTAAATCAGCAATGACGTTAATATCATCAATGCACTAACACTTCCATTATTTTTTATTAGCATAATTGTGTGGCCCGGCTTACAAGTTCCAAAAACCTACTGTTTTAATCTAAGCAGGCATAATCATGTATTACGAGTACATAGTATAAAATTAAGCCGCTATCTACTTTTGTCCACATATATGCCTAGGTCTTTAAAATTACGCAATAGATACTAAGGCATTTTTTTAAAAAAGAAAGAGAGATTCAAGGGAAAATTTTTTTTGATATATTATTACAGATGTTTGTATATTAATCTGGGATGGTTTAAAAAGGGAAACTGTATAACTATATGCATAAAAGAGAGCATAGGGACGCTGAGAGAGTAAACTTATTCAAACATTCACAACAAAATGCCAGGCTTACCAGTTCCAGAAACTAATGGTAACCATAAAGATTAAGAAGCAATAATAACAGAGATGCATTTTTTTTTATTCTTAATCCACCTAATGCAAAACACTTTAAATATCGTAAACAATTTAATATAGAATAAATAATAAAGAATCATAAAACTATCTACTCGTAAAGCCAATGTGAATCAATTATATTTACACACAAAACATTTTAAAGTATATACAAGCTTACATCAACATTTAAAATTTACTAATTTCCTTTCCTGTATAATATATACATCAAATACAAACAAAAGTTCTAACTTACAAGTTTGGAAGGTCCAGATTTACTAAAGCGCTCCTTTTCCTGTTTGTGTTGGATACAAACATATTGGTTGATTATAAATAAATAAATATAAACAGTTTTACATTCAATCAAAAAAGTATCGGGAATGGATTATTTGTTTATGGTTCCAAATTATTGTTTTTGGTTTTCAGTTGTTGTTAGATTGGTACAACTAGTCCCTTCCATTTTGGAGCGGTGTTTGAGTTGGATCTATTATTTATATTAAATACAGTGGTGTTTTTTGTTATATCATATTTTGTGTGTTTTGCGAATTTTATAATGGACAAAAACATCAAACAGCAACGTCTTAAAAATATGAGACAAACTCTTTGTTCATCAAGCATCGCCAAAATTTGTTGATAAATGTTTATAAATCTAATGAAAATGTTATAGAAGGCTTAAGTTAAATCGAACTTATCGCAAACTCGTTATTATAACGTCTCTATTAACGTCAACTTAACGTTAACGTTTAATTAATATTAACGAGGTTAAAAAAGATTTAGACTAATATTGTTTTTCTTTCTTTTTACGGTTGAATACTAATAATATTATTATTAATAGTTTAAATTAGCAATATTTTATTTTTTTTGCTATCTTGAACGATTAAACTTACCTGTTCTACTTAGGTGAAAACAAGTTTTCAAATTGGCCTTATTTTCGTTATTATTCATGTTATAAACTTTATTAGCTGTAAGTTTTCCTTTATTGTTAAAGTAAATTAAAATAAAATATAAGTGGTAAAAAGCGTTTAAAAGCGGTCGAGATGTGATGGAATATTTGCCTGGCTCTGTCAGGCATCAACGTCGGTGACGTCAGCACCAAACAATTAATGAAAAAACATTATTAAATTGACCTTCATGAATAAAGTCACCTCTGTGGTCTAGCGGTCCGGCGTCGGGTTTGACTACTTGAGGTCCCGGGTTCGATTCCCGGGCCGAGGAAAGCAAGAGCAAAACAAAAAGATTAGAAAATGTATATTTTCCATTTTCTAATAAAAATAATGTTTCCTGGGATTGGGTATGTACCCAGTTGGCAAAAGGCTTACCACCTATCACATTGCAGGACTTAGTATCTTCAGCCAATCGTGGGTGGCCTGGTTGTGCCTCTGCCTGCCCCTTCTGGGATATGGGAGTGAAGATACGTAAATTGACCCCAATTTAAATAAATAACTAAATAATTTAAAATTTCAACCTAAATTTTTCAAAAACATGCCTATTTATAAATTTTTGTCACCGATTCAAAACGTATATAATTTAACCTACCCAGGACAACATATTTTTTCTATTATTATAATAAAACAATTAAATTACAATGCATGTTATGTTGCTAAATATAAAATGTATATGTCTTTGTCTTATTAAAATAAAGTTTGGCAAAGTGAGGGTTAGTAAACGACATGAAATCACCCTCTGTGATAAAGGATTGGGATGAGATACGAGAAAGCGGAAGGGACGGAAGGGATGAGATAGTCAGCGACAGTACATTCACTCTCCGGATAAAATATTCCCCGCAAATATAAACTAGCCAAGTAACTGAGCTTCACTCACGAACTTTTTGAATTGAAGTGTTTTTTTAGAAAAAAGGTGTAAGTAAATTAATTTTCGTTTCTCATCTTATTTCGTAGTAGTTAAAGAAAAATAAAATTTCCACCTAAAAATACTAAAAATGTTAATGATACATTGCCAATATGATAGAAAGCCCCATTCAAATATAGGGAACGACCATGACAAAAAGATGAATATGGTGATCTAAATAAAATTATTTAATTTGCAATATAATATCGCCTCTGTGGTCTAGCGGTCCGGGTGTTGGACTTGACTGCATGAGGTCCCGGGTTCGAATCCCAGGTTCGAATCCCGGGTCGGCCAACAAAAAAGAAAATGGGATTTTTCCAATTTTCTAATTTAATTAAAAAAAATGTTGGTCGGGATTGGAAATGTGCCCGGTTGGCGATAGGCTTGCCACCTATCACATTGTGGGACTTAGTGTCTTCGGCTAGTCGTGGGTGCCTTGGTTGTACCTCTGCCTACCTCTTCGGGGATATGGGCGTGAAGATACTTTTTAATTTGCAATTTTCCGCCAAAAAATGTATACGTATTATTGAGTAATAAAACAGACAAAATAGTGCGCTAAGAATGAATTGGATATAATATATTTTTATACGTATACATTTTTTGGCGGAAAATTGCAAATTAAATAATTTTATTTAGATTTAAGTATGAATTACTGCAAAGTAACGCCTTCTTCTATTAATTTTTTGAATATGGTGATGTTGATAGCCTATAGCTGATCCTCTTGTGAAAATAATTTATCAGTTATCCTTAAGCACTGGACGGTACGTGACAATAGTCTAGATATTACACAGTCTTTTTGCCGTTCCTATTTCAACTTTTGTTCTCTTATTGTGGTATTTGACATCAAACAAGTACACAGCTAGAGATAATCGTTACCTATGCATATCATAGATGTTGTAGGTGCGTTGCTATTTTGTGTGTTTCATTATGACGGTATTAGATCCCTACCCGGACAAGTTGCAGAGCGACTACTTAATATTAAGCTCTACTCTTTTAAGCCCTCCTGATAAAAAATAGCATGATTCCTTTTCATTGATTAGAAATAAACATAAAACTAAACACATATCTTTAAAAATGTATTGACGTAAAATAAATTAGGGCTTTATCTTAAAGAAATTTCTCAAAGCTCACTCAAGTCAGTGAAAAATGAAACAGACACAAAATCGGTAGTAAAAACTGTTCTGTTTGTTTTATAGACTGTTTCTGTTGGATTTAATTGCGGTCAAAGGTTGAGGTTTAACTTGTGTTAGGAGATCAGTGTGCGAATGAGATAGTTCTATCACTTGTCTTAGTCTTGAGTGTTTATTTTTAGCAGATTTAATTCCTGCTGCCTTAGTTTCAACACATTATATTATTATTACACTGTGAAATGTTTTTTTGTAAAATAGCTTTAGTTTTAAATTTTAATACAATCAAAACTACCAATAGTTACGTTAAATTCACAAACGGGTCAAGTAATTTTTCAAAACATGTCAGAAAACCTAGGTTTCAGTTCCGTCAATCCCCTAATATTGCAAATGAGATAAATCTATCATTTCTATTTATTTTTGTTAGTTCTAATTACAATTTCAAATCGGTATTTTTTTTTTAATCAGCAGAGATGCTAAGGTCGGCAATATATTAACATATTTACAGCATTATTTTGTAGACAGGCTGACTAGTTACAGATACCTGCAGTTTTAATTTAAGCACGTATTATCAAGTATATACAGGGTACCATCTAAAGCATCGACGAAATTTTGAAAAACGATTCGGAATCGATGAAACGTTCAATCTATGAAAAAACTAAAATTGAAAAAAATAATCTAAAATTCTTAGCCAACGCAAAATACATGATACATGGTAATAACCTAAACTGGGAATTAAATTGGTTTTCACCGACTGCATTCGCATTCGCAGACTGGTGACGTAATAACTAGTACTAGGTTTGACACAGCGTGACGTCAAGTGAATCATTTTTGTGGACTGTTTTTGAATAAATGTTTATAAATGCCAATATTAAAATTTGGCCGGACTTTTTAAAGTAATCTGCATATCACTAGATAGTATAAAACACATCCGCTTTCTGCTTCTATCTTTGTATATGCTTTGATCTTCATGATTACGCAACGGACGCTGCTAAGATTTTTCAAATAAAAAGAGCGATTCAGAGATATTTTTTAAGTATTACAACATATAAATTTGTCCACTCACGCCGTCTGGGACGGTTAAAAAAGGGAAACTGTAAAACTGTGTGCGTAAAAACAAATTCCAATTTATCACATACATATCCTTACGCGCGCCTTCAAGTGGTAGACAAATCGAAACACTCACTCGCTTATTAAATAGGATTCTCTCTGTCTGCCGAAGCTGCTGCAGATAACAAAGACAATAAAACGATCAAAAATATTATTTAATCCCAAATAAAACATATCTGTAATTTATAATAATTTTGATCACCTCAGGTTTCCAAAAAAACAAAATCACACAAATCCACAGGTGCGTCAAACAAATCATTCTCTCTTTCATTTCATTATATAAATAAATTAAAAGTCGTTTAAATTGAAAATCTCTCGAATTGAGAGTGAGGTTAAGGGACATTACTTGATGGTAATTCAAAAATAGAATTCGCAGTCATTATAGACATTATGTCGATAATACTATATCGGAGTATAAAATCTCAATTTATGCATACATCCTACATTTTTAATGTTTTAGAAATGATTGACTTCAATGTCGTATACCTAAAAGTTTCGTATGTTTGACCATAAAATATTTCACAGTTAAAACAGCAATGATTAATAGCAATAATATTCAATCAAAAATAACCGCAACATTGTGAGGAATTTCAATCTGATCCGAAGCCACATTCAAATGTGGAAAATTGTTCAGTTTTAAAATATTGCCGCAAATAACTCAATTTGAATAAATTGCTACTAAGTTTAATGTTTCAAAATCGCGCTACAAAATAAAATGTCATTTAAAAAAAATGGCTGTCATTTAACATTTTATACAAAATGCTATCTATATTCCACAAGAGAAGAAATCACAATTATTCTTTCCGTTTTGAGATGCTAACACAGTTTTTGGTTCTTAAAGAACTTTGAAACTATGATAATAATGTGATTTTAATAATCTATAAAAAAAGTATAAGTATCTTCACGCCCATATCCCCGAAGAGGTAGGCAGAGGTACAACCAAGGCACCCACGACTAGCCGAAGATACTAAGTCCCACAATGTGATAGGTGGCAAGCCTATCGCCAACCGGGCACATTTCCAATCCCGACCAATATTTTTTTTTAATTTGAAAATTGGGAAAATCCGATTTCTTTTTGTTGGCCGACCCGGGATTCGAACCCGGGACCTCATGCAGTCAAGTCCAACACCCGGACCGCTAGACGACAGAGGCGATTAATAATCTATAAATTTTATTTTTGTTTCTATTAAATAAAACTGAATGTGTCATAAACCAAACTAATGGCCTTCAAGTAATATATGACAAAATAATCCAAATTTTAAAATTACTAAAATGAATGTGCAAGCTCCAAAGCTGACATGATAGAGATAGTTCTTAGCTATAGTTATATATCGTCTAGGGATTCAGGATCATCGTCTTATTTGTAAGAATCGGAATTAATATCCATTCTGACACACTATGGGTATTTAATTCACTTTTGAACATATGTCAGACATAACACTAACAAAGCTGGTGTAACTGATCTGGTTTGATGACGGAACTCGAAGATAGGAGACGTAACCCAGGATTACCTCATGGTAAGCCCATCTAATTTGAACTTGCTAGATCTCATTGATCTTTTCATAGAGGACTTGATGACAAGGACCTAATGAATTGATTGATGGAACATACTTTAAAAGTTACGTAATCTTTGCAGTTTATCTAATTATCTTGATCAATGCTTCTCTCAAAAATTGCAAGGTAGGGAGGCAGTTCGTCTATTCTACTCCTAAGAAGCAAAGTTACTTTAATAAATTAATAATAATCGTTCGAATAAAATTACCAAATATTTGTCAAAAAACATTTTTCACTCATGAACAATAATTAGTCTGGTAATCTATTAAAGTTAAATACAACCGATGCAATAAAACTCTAGTCTTATCTTTATGCTGATATATAAAACGCTTCTTCCAACCTATCTTAATTATAATTTTATAGAAGCTAACACTCCGTAATTCGAAAATAAAAGGAGGTGGTAATCAATTTGATTGTAATTTTGTGTCTGTTCATATATTTGCTACACTATTAGTAGGCCAACATTCAACAGACTTTGATGGTTCAAAGTAGTACTTTGAAACACTACTACTACCACGAGAAATATTAATAAAATAAAAAAATGAAAAGTAAACGTCACATCATAACAGGAATTCAAAACAAAAGCAGAAAAGCCTTTGAAATTATGATTTCCTTACCGACAATAGGAAAGCTCATACATACAAAAGAAAAAAGATGTGTCTTTACGCCCAAATCCCCGAAAAGTTAGGCAGAGGTACAACCAGGGCACCCATTACTAGCCGAAGACACTAAGTCCCACAATGTGAAGGGTGGCAAGCCTTTTGCCAAATCGGGCACATATCCACTCCCAGATAACGTTATTTTGTTTGAAAATTTAAATACATATTTTCTATTTTTTGGTATTACTGACCTGGAAATCGAACCATAAAGACTTCAACTCCGACGTCGGATCGCTAGACGAAAGAGGCTAAAGGGAAAAAGAAAAAAGAAAACTAATAATTTGATACAATGTATATGTATCACAAACCGTGTGAACTGGGTAGTGAATTCACATACTAGTCGTTAAAGGACTGCTAATCTCCGTTTGACATTATGATTACTCGTAATTTGTCATACTTAAGATAGCAAATCCGCTGTAAGGGATGATATGAGTCATAATCACGGGATTTGGCACAAAATCGTATGATTACTTACTATAAGTTTAAGGAACTATAGCTTTTGAATGGAGATACCTGTACAAGCTATTTTATTTAAAGTACAGAATTAGGACAGTAAAGAGTTAAGCGATATATAAATTTTGAATAATATAAATAAGGCCAAGAATAAAATTGTCTAACATATTCAAAGTTATATATTTCGAAGTAATTTTGATAACAAATGCATGTTTTTTTAAACAATTGCTTTAAAGTAAATCAAAGGACAATTTCACTGTTAAAATTTTTTCAAAACATGTTTTCAAGAAAACAAAGATACTATATTTTAAAAAAAGCGACCAAGCGCGAGTCGGACTTGCCCGTGATGGGTTTCGTAGCAGCAACTATAGATAATACAAAAGTTCTTGGATTTTAAATACAGTGGCTGTGGATTACGAATTATGATGTATCAAAAAACTTAACTACTAGATCTCGTTCAAACCCATTTTCGGTAGTTTACATAGTAATGCACATCACAAATATTTTTTTTGCTTTTATTGATATCTTAATTAAGAAGTTCCTGGGTTACATTTTACCACTTCGGAAATTCAGGAAATTCGACTGCTTGTTTGTCTTCCAGTATCTTAAGAAATAAATTTAAAATTATTACAAAAATGTTACACTCACCTATAATTTTTCACATTAAATGGAACGTTTAATTAAATACTGATAATACAATTTTACTTTCCGCTTAAATCACAGATTTCCCCAATTACTATTTTACGTATTTAAATTGCATTGATTAAATATTAACCCATAACTTAATAATCTGTACCCAGATCGTTATATTTCAATTGAAATTCGTTAACGTGATATGGGATAAGGAAGACATCAATTTCAAAGGAATTTTAGTTTTCAAATGATTTCTAAAAAGAGGAATTTTCTAATTCTGCTGTATATTTTTTAAAGTCTTTTATTTCAAAACTTTAGGCTGTATGATTGAATTATTATTTCTTGTTTGAAAGCAGATTGTTTTTAAAAGCTTTCTTTATTTTTAGATTATTACTTCAATAAAGCGTATTACATAAAGTATGTTACAAAACAAGTCGACTGCGTTTTAAATTATTCGACTAATGTCAATGTCATACGTAACTCGACTGTGGCGGAGCC
>NJDC01002764.1:0-31741 GCA_002245475.1 Calephelis virginiensis | reverse complement strand
TGAATGTGAAGGAAGCAAGACAGGTTTGTCAGGATCGTGAGATCTGGCACTCGATACTCTCTGCCTACCCCGTAAGGGACTTGGCGTGAAGATATGTATGTATGTATGTACTGATAATACAATTTTACTTTCATCACAGATTTCCCCAATTACTTTTTACGTATTTAAATTGCATTGATTAAGTATTAATCCATATCTTAATAATCTGTACCCAGATCGTTATATTTCAATTGAAATTCGTTAACGTGATATGGGATAAGGAAGACATCAATTTCAAAGAAATTTTAGTTTTCAAATGATTTCTAAAAAGAGAAATTTTCTAATTCTGCTTTATATTTTTTTAAAGTCCTTTATTTTAAAACTTTAGGCTGTATGATTGAATTATTATTTCTTGTTTGAAAGCAGATTGTTTTTGAAAGCTTTCTTTATTTTTGGATTATTACTTCAATAAAGCGTATTACATAAAGTATGTTACAAAACAAGTCGACTGCGTTTTATATTATTCGATTAATGTCAATGTCGTACGTAACTCGACTGTGGCGGAGCCGAATGACGACCGGCTCGGGGCGACTCGACTTTTGTTCGGGCCAGATCGTCAGTCATGAGGGAGAAAAAAATACTGAAGAACTGAAGCGGTACGACTTACATATTATGTTTGTCTCTTTCTACGTAACGCCTCAACTTTTCGTGATACACTTGATTTTACTCCTCATAAAATTTCCGTACCGGGCCTTATAACTCAAATCGTTTCTTATGGAGTAAACTCCAAAAATAATCATTTTAGGGAAAAATGTATTGTGTTTCATTTTTGTACATATATATAGGCAGATTATTAAGCTATAACGCTATCAAGTATCTAGTGATAGAGGCAACAAACCCACATTAAAGTCGGTCCAGTATACCTTATCTGGCGAGGAAACCGAATTAGTTTCGGTCTCGGCGTTTTGTCTCAGCTAAATAAACCGCGCCGTCACCCCAACACTCGTCACACGCAGGGATTACGTAAAAACAAAATATTATATTTCGACACCGCTGTCGACGTCGTATTCATTTAGAACATAATAAATTAACGGCCTGTCTGTGAAAAAATTAACACACGCGGTTATTTGTTTTGAGTGAATAATTTGAAGCAGACCTTTATTCAATTAAGGTGGAATTTGTTTTGCAAGTTAAGACGGTTTACGTTTTTGTATATATCACTTCGATACAGTACATAGCGGGTTTAAATATCAATTTTAAAAGGATCGTTTAAAATCTAAACTAACAAGCAAAGTAACAGATTACATGTTTTTTATAATTAACTAGCTGCTCCGGCAAACTTCGTTCCACCCGCTCAGTTTGTACTGAAAAAAATAAGATGTTGATTTTCCTAGTTTCCCCACTATCGAATGGGATATAAAGTATCCCATGTCCGTATCCTGATTCTAAGCTACCTTCCTATCAAGTCTTAAGTCTCTCTATATATATATGTCGGAGAGGCCCATAGTTGATTAGGCAGCGAGACGCAAGCGATATCATCGCCTCGGCAGAGTTCGGCTATGGAGTTCATGAGCGGTGATCGTCGAGGCATGCCCCGACGAGAACACTTTTCTATCGACCGCCGAGCGAACAACAAGTCCGGGTCTTACGGCTCGTTGTGTTACATAAGGTTAATTAATGATCTACCTTCGTATTGAGTGTGTACCTAAATAACTGAAACCGTTGTAGTAAATATAGTATAGAGATATTTGGTTTTCTGCTCGCTACCCACACCTAGCCCACAAAGTATGTCGTCTGGGGAAGAACAATACTCTGCATATATATTGTAAATTGTCTATGTTGGTTTGCGTCATCCTTGTATAAAAAATTGCCTTCATGCCTTTGAAGCTCTTATAAGGCAAGCATAGGTTAAATGGGTCAGTGCAGGATAGCTCTACAGTAACTTAATATATATATAGATTGTAAATTGTCTATGTTGGTTCGCGTCATCCTTGTATAAAAAATTGCCTTCATGCCTTTGAAGCTCTTATAAGGCAAGCATAGGTTAAATGGGTCAGTGGATAGCTCTACAGTAACTTAACTGGTCAGCGATTGTTGCCATCAGAACTTGTTTAAGACGTCTTGTTCCAATCAAAATAGGGTATATGTTAAAATTGCCATTGGCCACTGTTGACTCTTTTTTATCATATTGAAAAGCAAACAAGCAAACGGATTACCTGATGGTAAGATATTCACATCGCCTGGGACATCAAAGGTAGTAACGGTGCTTTGCCAAACTTAGGCCCGGATGTTAGGCCTTAAGCAAAAGTAACTGTACCGGCTACCTTACCCTCCAAATTGGTCGTTAACTACAAGAACTGACGTTATGGTATATATGACTAGGAATTTCGATGGTACCAATCCAGGCGAGTCACTGTGAAACTCTACCATCTAGTCATAATATGTCGCGCTGTTGCCTATGCTCAACTTTTACGAGCTGGCTGGCAGGAAGGCAGATGGTCTATCCTGCAAAGGAACCCGGACTAACGCGGGAAAAACTCGAAATGTATTCGGCTATTGCTATAATCGCTGTCTATGTATGTGCCGTTCTAGTTTTTAGCTATCTCATCATATATAAAAATAAATCAACAAAACCCCCACAAAATCAACATGTAACGTAGCTTAGAAATTATCTCGATCACATCAGCTTCGAAACCATTAAAATTCCGTTCAAAACCCCTGTCCGTGTTTCCCTGTTCTTTTGCCTCTACTTCGTATATCCAAAATAGTTAATCGTATCAACAAAATATTCTGCCTCCAATACTTGGAACATATTGAGCTGCAATAAGAAAGGAAAAACTCTTCACCGTACTCGTATTTTTAAACCTGTCTAGTTAAACGACGAAACAAAGGAACAAGCTCATCAGCGATGTACAACAGATACAACATAGCCTAACAATAAGTTAATATTTCTGTTCTCATTTTCAAATTAAGGTATTTTTTTTTTAATTCACGCCTCCTAGAGACACCGAAGGTGGTAATGGTGGTTTGCCAACCTGAGGCCGGGATGTTAGACCATGAGCAAAAGTAAGTTTACCGGCTACTTTATTCTCCAAACCAGAGCACGTAACGCCAAGCACTGACGTTATGTCAGCAGGAATAGGTAAATCGGTGGTACCAATCCTGACGAGTTGCTGCAAAACTTAACCACCTAGTCAAATGTCACAGTCCTAGTGACGGTAAGCCTATGTTCGCCTTTAATCTAGCTGCCTAGCAGGAAGACAGATTAGACACCCGCTAAACGCAAACCCGTTTAATTTGAAATTAGTAATTAGTTATCATATAAAATAATGCCATGATGTTAAATAAAGTGGTCGCCTTCTTACCCAAGCTCTTTTTTTGAGATTTGGTGGTTACGAGGAACACGATATACTAGTTTCTTCGTTAATATATTTATATCTAAACAAAATAGTACAAAATGCTACCAAAATTGACTAATTTTAACTTTCTCAAGATGGCGCAAAAATTGCCTATATATGAGTAGTAAAGCTGTAAGTACTGTATATAAACACGGTATTCTGATTAGCTAGTAAGACTGATTGAATTTAAACAAGCATAAAACTACGCTGTTCAAAAAACCTAGAAATTATATCTTAACTACACTTCCACAATATATTTTTATGGATATATTAAGTAGTGGAAAGTACAAGTGTAGTTAATAAGTCATTTTTAGAATGGTATTCTACTAAACACCGACGATAAGAAGTATAGAAACTAAAAAAAACCTATTTATTACGAAGTCAAATTTACACATTCTCTCACATACTTTAAAAGCAATGTCACCCTATTATTATGACTTGCTAAAATTAATATAAATAAAAACTAGCTGTAGTATTTTTCAGTTTTTCTCTTCATATAACGCATGTTACCAATTTGTTAATTTTTTTTTATGTGAGTTGTTGTCAGGAGAACCATCTTATAAAAAAAAGTTTAGGTGAACATCCGAATTTTTTGAAAACTTAACGAAAACAAATGTCAGTTAATTGATAGAAACAACGTTTATTGGCCCGGCTAAATAAGCATTTCCTATGGCATATTATTTTGTTCATAAGAATAACTAACTAGGATATTATTCGTAATACTAGAGTATAACAAAACAGAATACTAATCTGATAAAAGCATAGAAACGATTGATAGTATTTTTTGTTTCAATAGAACTCTAGCCAATATAAAAACACCGTGTATTTAAACAGTCAGCAGCTCCAATGAAGTATTGCAGTTATGTGTATCCTTGCTCACTTGGCTCTGATCACATACCATATTTGAAGGACAAAGAACTTGGAAATTGCTTCCATCCAATATTGGGTTTTTCAATAATACTCACATGAACTTAGTTTTAAGCTAATTTACTTACAAAGTTTTCAAATTGTTTGAAAAAAAAAACACTTATACAAATCACACGTAATAGCCATCCTTGAATACAATATTAATAAGGAAATAACTTGAAGGGTTGTAAGTGATAATTGAGTGCCAAGTGTGATGAAACCCACAGATCTGCCTAGCTTCCTCCACAGTGATTACTCTTTTGATATAAATACGCCAGCTTCGTAGACTTTGACACCACCCTCGAAAGATAACCCAGCGATTTGGTTACGGAATGTCATCCTAGATCTTCACAGCTACCAGGAACCGTCCACATTTGCATTGAATATATTTTGTCAATCTTCAATCTGCCAATATTTCCATATGACTGAACCCATACATTTCTCAGTTTCACATTTTATTTTTAATCGCTCTCTAATGGTATTGGTAGTAGATATTTAAAATAGACTAACAAAACGTAACATAAAAAATCAAAGCTGTTGCATAGCAAAATATCCATTTCAAACCTTGTAATTGAGTTTCGCACATGCCTCTATTTTCGCACCAAATTTCTTGTTTCCAGTTACACTGTTTTTTTTTTAAATGAGAAACTGGAACACGAAGGAGTAGTCTACCCGATGGAAAATATTCACCACTACTCATAGTATATGCAGCAACAAGAGTTAGGAGCAAATGCGATGTGCGCAAGAGTAATAAGAGACAAGTGAGTTATTCTTAATCCACTTACGGCCAATATCAATAATGTATCTCTAAAGATGTATTTCAAGCAATCTAGATATCTGCGTATCCGTCGACCTATCCTATATCTAATTTCCATATTTATCCTGTCCACAGATATGTTATTGGCAAGCGATAACATAAAGATGGATCAAAATATCAATCTTGGACAGCAAGTTTTAGATAAGGATTGAATATTAATATTGGCCGTTAATGAAACATTTCAACTTTCTGAGACAATTTGATGTAAAATAATACACAATGAAATAAAACCACGGATGAATATGTTCGAGTACATCCTCGTAATGTTTAGTTATTTATAACACAAAATAACAATATACACTTTAGGATTTTGTTATAACTAATATCCATAACAAAAATATACAATTTGCCATACAGAGTTAATTTTAGTTTGTGTTCCTTGTCCAGGGATTTATTTTTAATATTTATTATAGAGTTTTTTTTTCATTTTTTAAGATGCAAGTTATGTTGCCAAAAAAATAAAGTAAATGTCTGTGTCTTATTGAAATGAAGTTCAGCGAAGTGAGGGTTAGTAATAAAGGATTGGGATGAATGCGAGAAAGCGGAAGGGACGAAGGGATGAGATAGCCAGCGACAGTACATTCACTCTCCGGATAGAATGGTCCCCGCAAATGTAAACTAGCCAAGTAACTGAGCTTCACCCGCAAACTTTTTAAATGAAGTGGACTTTGTTTGAGGGAACTTGTACTTAAATTTATTCACTAGTAAGATTGTCTCATGTTAAAGTGTTTGAAGGAAAATAAAATAACTACCTTTAAATATTTATAATTTAATTGATTCGTTAGAAATCCCTTAGTTTCCAATTCTAAATATGAGAAATAACCGTGATAAATGCTGAGATGAATATGATGATGTTGATAACTACCCTAGAGCTGTTGCTCTTGTGAAAATAGTTTACTGGTTGCCCTAAAACTAATCTAAATTAAAATGGCAGGTAATAACAAACTACCTGTTATGTGATTCTGGCCGCTCCTAATCTTTCCTTTAGTTAGTAAACGGTTCTCCAGATGGTAAGATATAACCGTTGCCAATACGGCAATGGGTCGGGGTTTACCCTACTTTCTGGAACTTTAATTACGGCGAAAGGAAGGTGCTAGATTCGTAACCAGACATATCCAGTTAGATACTATATTCTGTCTTCGGCTACGCATACTATACTCGGATACTATATTCTGTCTGTTACGCATTTTTTGAAAAAAAATCCACCTGTGTTCTTCTGGAATTAAAAAAAATAAAAAATAAAATAATAAAAAAAATATTTTTTTCCAATTACCGATTAGAAACGGACACAAAAAAAAACGTAACTCTTTAAAATGTTAGGACATGAGAAAAACGACTCGATCTTAAAGAAACTTCTCGAAGCTCACTCAAGACAGTGAAAAATGAAGCAGACACAACATCGGTAGTAAAAACTGTTCTATTTGTTTTATATACTGTATCTGTTGGATTTAATTGCGGTCAAAGGATGAGGTTTAGCTTCCGTTAGAAGATCAGTGTCGCTGTAAATCCTTCGTGATTCGAAAGTCTTAATCTTGCGAATGAGATAGTTCTATCACTTGTCTTAGTTTTGTCTGTTTGTGTTTACCAGATTTAACTACCTGTAAAAGGGAATCTGTGAAACTACATTCATAAACACAAATTTCTTTTTCCTTATCTATACCTTCACGCCAAGTTCCATACGAGGTGGACATAGAGTATTGAGTGTCAAATTTTACGATCTTTGGAGACCTGCTAAGTTTCCTCAATATTAATTATTGTTTTTAACCGACTTCCAAAAAGAAGGAGGTTCGCAATTCGGTTTTTTTACGTATGTACACCGATTTCGCCGGAGTTTCTCAACCGATTTACATAATTCTTTTTTATTTGATGAGGAATAGTTTCGAATTGGTCTCATAAAAAATTGAGTAAGGTAGGCCCATTACATTTTATTTTATGATAATTTTCCATCTACTTTCATCTTCTTACATACATACATACATACATATCTTCACGCCAAGTCCCTTACGGGGTAGGCAGAGAGTATCGAGTGCCAGACCTCATGATCCTGAAAAAACCTGTCTTGCTTCCTTCACATTCATAACCCTTTTCGTACAAACACGCCGGTTTCGGAGACTCTTGTTTCATCTTCTTACCATCAGGAAATCTACCTACTTGTTTGCCAATATCATAAAAAAACGTACCTACCTAAACCCATTGTCTGATCATGAGTGACAATTGGTTGGCGACTAAAATGTTGGTTTATTACTTAAAGAAACATACATACATAGAAAGAATAAATGATACAGTAATTTTACTTAAAATGTACACAACATTAAATAAATAAGAAAAAACTGAGTCAAATTTTATATCGCTTCCACCATAACATTAAATAGATTAATTTGATATGGAAAGAATGATCTGATTGTGACTTTGGGGCTGATTCCGTATCTTTTTAGTGATGATCACTGGTGGCCAACAGAAATAAAAAGAAAACACGACATTTGACGTACACTTTACCCAGTGATCTTCATTAAAAAGATACTGAATGTGATTTTTCCAGTTTTACTATACTGAAATTGATATTTCAACATAATTAATGAATCCTTAATTAAACTAAGCAATTAAAGAGCGAAATAGAAAACAGTTCGTATCTATCACCATAAAAACAAAATGTAATTTCCAACGAAAGGTTATTTAAAATAGCCAAAACATTTCAGTATATTTTATTTACTCTCTCATTTGAAACGTATTCAAATATTTACCCTACCTAAACTGATAAACTCGATATCAGAATAAATATTTCAATACGTTTGCTTTGGACTACCTTTTTCAAACTATTCATAAATAAAATAGTGACATGGCGAGTTTTATCACATATTCAAAAATGATCTATGAAAATGTCGATGTCACAGTCTTTTTAAGGGAGTCGTGTGTTTGTTTTCTGTTTAATCACATAAATAATTAAGGGCAGTAAATTGCAAAATTAGATTTCTTTGATTTCCAAATAAAATTATTTAATTTGCAATTTCCCGTCAAAAAATGTATAGTTATTATGGCGTGGCAAAAAAGGCAAAATAGTTCGCTATTATAAAACTTTTTAACTTTCGAAAAAAAAATATAGCTTTCGCGATGGTAGTCATATTATCAATCATAATCATGATGTTCTTCATTTCGTCATGATGATGATGAAGGTTGTCAACATGAACAACAACGTATGCATTGTTAACTATGAACCAGAAATACAAGTAAGATGTTGATAAAATTAACATGGGTCCATTTCGGAGTCATGCCCTATCTTGCTGAAACAATTACATTAAAGTTGGTTGGCTATAAGCCGAGTAATGCCCTAACACACGTACTAAAACAACGTACAGTCGAATCGATAACCTCCTCCTTTTAAGAGTCGGTAAATAAAGCTGCATTCGGAGTCAATTCAGTAATAACTATTAAAACTTTGGTTTAACATCGCATATTTTGAGATAAGGAAATCAATTTTATAATGATACAAGTGTTTTTTGATTTATACGTCCTATTAATTATCCTATTAATATTATGATTAAATGCGAAAGTTTGTATCTTTGTTTGTTTGTGCAAAATCTGCTGAACCGATTTTCTTGAAATTTGGCTTACATATAGAGGGTAATTTGTATTAACACATAGAATAGTTTTTTTCCGAAAAAAATATGTTCCTGCAGGAATATTAACCACGCGGGCAACGCCGTGAGTGACAGCTAGTAGTCCATAATTCTTTTCGCGTATATTACGTCAAAAATACCACATCACCTCACTAATAATTTGAAAGCGAAAAATTGTGAGAATGGATATTATATGTTTTTTACTCTTGTATGCACAAACAACTGAACGGATTTAGATGAAACTTTACAAGTATAAATTTTATATATTATAATACCATATAGGCCATATTTTTTTAAATAAGTATAAAATGGTACTCGGGCAACGGCGCGAGTGGAAGCTAGTTACTATATTTTATAAACATCATAGTAAACTACTACTATGATGTTTATAAAATTTATGTGGGACCATTTGGGAATCATTTGGTAAATAAGTTTCTTATCTGTCGGTCAGATTAGCTTTTAGGTTAAAAATCGAAACTAAGCAGTCAGATGCCAACTTAAGACGCAATTTGTTAGCACGCGTAATTTATGTAAAACGTTCTTATCTATTGCAATAAGAGTCTTAATGTGAAGTATTAAGCTTCAATTTTACTTGGGTTTTGTGAAAGTGATCCTTCTACACGTTGATTACTAACGGACAGAAGATTTACTTTTACTCATTATTTGACTACCTTACAACCATGACGCTATGATACTAAGTGAGGCTACCAGACAAAGATTTGATATCATTTCCAAATATTGCTGACTTTCTGTAATGAAGCGGCCCTGTCTTTTACTTTTTATTTGATTGACATTACAAGACTCTTTGAAAAGAGGCCGGTACATTAAAGAGGGTCAGTAGTATTTTAGTTTCAGTTTGAAATGACATGATTATTGAAGTGAGTTTCAGAAGCGTGGTTATCTCATCACGCCTGAACTAATTTCCATAATATTTTGAAGTGAAAACTTCTTTAGCGGCGTTGCGCACTTTTTTTTGGAATAGGTAAAAACTTCTAAACTCGCGTCAGGACACGTGACCAGATCGAAAATTTGTAATGCGGTGCAGGGTGAATGTTGGTGTTGTCATGTTTGTGTACGATAGCGCAATAAATGGATATTGGATTCTAACCACATAAATGATAGTACTATCATACTGATAATTAATGCAATTGGTGCAAAATTATTCCCTAACCATTCCAAAATATCAAAAATGCACAACGTTAATAATATAATATAAATATATAAAATTAAAATTCGAGTTTTCACTTCTGCCACCACTCTCGGAGTGCAACCCGTCGTTTTTTTTCAATGTTATAATTTCTCTTCACAGGATATCAGACAAAACCATTTTTCAAAGTTTACAAAAATATAACGATTTATACATAAAACTTATCAATGATTTTGGTTATAAGAGTAATTATTGTTATTTTAGGCCATCTATAAGCAAAGAAAAATAGACTTGTGGAAAAAATTAAACATCCTTAAAAGAAAACATGTCTTCATTAATTTCGTCATTGTTTAGTGTTAATTTTTAACTCCGACCATAAGTAAAATATCTCTTTTCACAGAGTGAAACAATTTGTCTGCGTTTCGCGTAAATAAGATAGATGGCTTCCCTAACGATTCATCATACTCGTCCTTCTTGGGCCATCTCTCTGCATTAGAAACCGCTACTCTATCATTTATAAACTCGCTATTCATGTTTAAGAATTTTCTTGAATGTGTAAAACGTGGCTTTATATTATATTATCTCTTGTATTTGATATCCTGATTCTGCACATGATTGATATATTCCTTGCTGCATAGTGAAAAAAACATTATTCGACTTGATACTTTTTTTAACTTTCGTATGTATGTATTGCCTCAATTTTTCATCTAATCATCATTATAATTGCCTTTTTATAGTTTTAATCCAGTAACAATAACTGCAGTTATTATGGTTACTTATTTATTTGCGAAATTTGTGTGTTAAGAAGTTATTATATAGATATATTGTGAAAAATTTATTGTTTTGTTATAGTAACAATATTTTGTGGTTAATTTTATCAAATATATCCTAAAATCTTATATATATAAAAATCTTGAGTCACGATGTATGTTGCCGATAAACTCCAAAACTACTGAACCGATTTTAATCGAATTTCACATGTACCCGTATTTCGGTCTAACTTAAAATATATCTATCGTCTCAATTATTCACTTATGTCGTGAATGTAAACGAATAAAATGTATTAATTAATTGTTTCTAACGTATTAATTATGAAGTTCTCATAGATGGCGGTGTATGTTCATTCATCGATAAAATTCTTCAATGTTGTTTGACATCTTGGTTGCAAATACAACCAGTAGATGGCGCTGTGTTCTGTTTCTTAGAATATAAATTCTATTACTTTTCGAACAATCGATCAATCGATTCTTCTCGATTTGACCGCCTCGTTGGTCGAGTGGCTAGCGTACTCGCCTAACTACATCGACTTACCGCGAGGCTCGGGTTTGTTTCCCGACGAGGGCAGGCATTTGTGTGATTAACATTTAGATGTCTTCATTTCCGGGTCTGGGTGTTTATTAAATTTATTCTGGTATCTATTTAAGTATTTCTATGTATTAGTATCGTTGACTAACACCCATAACACAAGCATATAATTTGCTTAGTTTGTGGTTAGATTCAATTAGTGTAAGTTGTTCAGGGATATTTATTCTCGAAGCATTAAAAGATAGGATAGTTATCATCTCAATTATTCACTTATGTCGTGAATGTAAACGAATAAAATGTATTAATTAATTGTTTATTTACTGGTTAGTTTTATGAAGTTCTCATACATGGCGGTGTACGTTAAATCATCGATATTTTTTTTTAATATTGTTTGACATCTAGGTTGCAAATACAACCAGTAGATGGCGCTGTCTTCTGTTTCTTAGAATATAAATTCTATTACTTTTCGAACAATCGATCAATAGTTTATTTTATATTTTGACCTGACTCGACGGACGTCCTATCTATACTAATATTATAAAGCCGAAGAGTTTGTTTGCTTGAACGCGCTAATCTCAGGAACTACTGGTCCGATTTGAAAAATTCTTTCAGTGTTAGAAAGCTCATTTATCGAGAAAGGCTATAGGCTATAATATCGTCACGCTTAGACCAATAGCAGCTCAGCACCGACGAAAAATGTTTCAAAATCGGGAGAAGGACGTAGGCTACTTCTTTTCTAAACATTTCAACGGGTAGCGTTATAGTGCTAAATATTAAATAAATAGACTACGCGGGCGAAGCCGCGGGAAACAGCTAGTATGTCATCTATTTCAGATTTATTAAAAATATTGAATGCGTTTTGAATGTCTTAACTTATATTGATCTAACACGTTTTAAGATATTCAGAAAATAATTGTATTAGTTTCAAAGACTTTGGCTTTGGTGAGAAAATTGAGTTTATAAAGCAAAATACATTATTTGATATTGAATCAGGCTTGGGTCGCTCGGAGGACTAAGCGAATGACAAGCAATCTAGCTCTTGTTCAAACTTTGAAATTAAACTAAACGTGTTGTAAACCGAGTCTAAAAAAGGAGGAGGTTTTTAATTCAACTGTCCTTTTTTGTTACACTAATAGTCGACAAATAATAAATGATTTTGATCTTTCTTTTGTGGGAAGGTAGGTCACAATCCCTTATTTGATTAAAAAAGCTAATTTTGCCTGTCATCACAAGGCTCAGATTCAATTCCCAGCTCGGGCAACTCAAAGTGTACTTTTTTTTTAATTTTCTTATAAAAAAACAAAATTGCCCAGGAGATAGGATTATACAAGTACTCGGTTGAAGATAGGTTTGCCAAATACGACAATGTTGGACTATATATTATCTTCGACTTAACGAGAATGAGTTGATTGTATCTCTGTCTTATTGAGGATACGGACGTGAAGACACTTTTTAAAATTTTGCTAAAAATTTAAAATTTATGACTTGTAAGCCGCAACCGACCACCCACAAAGCCTTAGTTCATGGTAAAAGTATCGCTAATTATTTACACTAATTACATCACACATTTGTTTAACACAATAAAGAACTAAACTGTAAATGGTTCGTCAAACAAATAATACATTGTTATAATAATTTTGTCATTTAGTATTTTTTAGGCAATAAGCACACTAACAGCAGTGATACGACTCTCATGATGATCAGAAACAATCGTGGCCTTTACACACTGTTGATGCTGTGCGTTGTTACCTTTTGCCGAGATGTCAAGGCAAATTAATGTTCAAGCTTACCTGTTACACTACTCTCCTGACAGGAACATGGCCGATTCATTATGGCGGCAGGAATAAATAAGGCGGTGGATCTCTACCCGGACAAGTAGCAGCTCTCCACTCTACCACCTCTTGTTGTTAATGAATCATTTAATGTTTGATAGACTATTACGAGTTGTCTGGAAGGCAGACAGTCTATTCTAAAGCAATATGGAACAACACGTGGAAATTATTTACTTGCTTTCGTGCACTGTATCGAAACACAGTTTTCAAGTGCAATTAAATCAATTTTTTGCGTCCATCAAAAAATTAATTTGATTATTAATAATTACAATTTGTTAGTTTACGCCAAAGTTAGTAGTAATTTGCACAAAACGATAGATATTGTTGAACGATAAATATTGTATTGGAACATAATAATTTGTGATGTTTTTAATTAAAGAACAGACTAAACGCCTATAATATTGTCACTAACATTCAACTTGTTTTGTCACTTTCTATTACTTTTGTTGAAAGAAGATAACTATGATTTAAAAGTAGGTAAGTGAGTGAGTTTCAGAACTACCACCAATGTAATTTTAACCAGTAACAGGTAAAGCGGTGGTACCGATGCGGACTAGTTGCTGTTAAACTTAACCACATAGCCAGATGTCACGGTATTAGTGACGATATTTCGTAGAAGGCAAGTCAATGAAAACAAAGCAGATGGACTATTTTGGAAAGTAGCCCGGACCAACATGGGGAAAATATCTGATTCTGTATTGGAGAGTAAGGTGCACTGAACCCACTCTTATTATGTAGTCGCAGTAATAAAATTATATATCTTTCTTATTATAACAGGATAACCGTTTGTTTGAATATAAGGCTATGATACAATTAAATTTCTAGCTACAAATGCATGGTCTTTCTTGGTAAAAGGGATGTAAAGTGAAACAAATTGTATTGGTTTCCATCGCTACAAATGTGAAAGCAACAAGAAAGCATGTAGTAATTTGGCCTGCAATGGTCGATGTCCTTTAATTCGAAATGTTACGTTTGAATGAATAGATTCGTTGCAATACGTTTTGTGAAATACAAAGGCATACAATCTGACGTATTTCTTGATAAGTATTCTTGAGCCTTTATTCCCAAAAAATATGGGGCCTTTTCAGGGATACGGGGATATATATATATATATCTTTGTATCTGCGGAGTTTTTAGTTATTGATTACTTCATCGAGCCCATGTAAAAACTTGTGAATACATCTTATTTCCCTAAAGCTGTGTTGATACTGATTTTTTCATAGACATTAACCGCCTAAAATTTCTAGTGGCTCGTTGGTCAAGAGGCTAGCGTACACACCTAGCTCCACCGACCAACTACAAGGCTCGGTTTCGATTCCCGACTGGGGCAGGTAAACAAATTGAAACGAAAAATATGTATTTGCTCTATGTGTGTTAAAAAGTTGTTATTTATGTATTTAAGCATTCCAACATGTGAATCAGAACCACCTTGTGGTGTTCAAATATTTTATTATTTACAAAAAAAAAAAATTTAATGACATTCATTTTAATAATATTTATTTTTTCTTAAATAATTAATCAGTACCTGGATGACCGACGGTATTTTTTTATAAATAGTGTTTTTTGAAAATTATATTTAAGTACGACCCATAATATAAAAATTCTTAGCAAACACTCATTGAATTCGTGTCATTTTACATCGCCATTTGCTGGAACAACTTTATTGTTCACAAAAATAGTAATATTAGTCGCCAACAGATGTCATGAAGAGTCATATTTTTCAGTTTAAACACGAATAAAATGACATTTTCTAAAAATGATTCCTAACTAGATCGATTTATCGCCCCCGAAACCACCTACATCCTAAATTTCATGAAAATCGTTGGAGCCGATTCCGAGATTCCAATTATATATATAAGAATTGCTAATTTAAAGGTGTAAGATAAACAATTTCAAAATATAAATAAATTTAACCCTATCTACCGTAAACTACCACCGTTTCAAAATCTAGCCACACAGAAGCCTACCTACCTAACCTATCTGCCTTATACTACCACCGTTTATTTATTCGGTATTTTTGTTACGAACATTTTGAGGAAAGTTAGAGGCTACTTTTATCCTGCTCACTATAGAAAATCTAGAGAGAGAAAAGAAAAATTCAAAACAAAAATTGTAGTCTAAGAGCCGGTGGGAGATCGACCTTTACCGATCTGATAACCAGATGAGACCTATTTTTTATCAAATATCCTATTAATATTATAAATGCGAAAGTTTGTAAGTATGGATGTATGGATGTTTGTTACTCTTTCACGCTCGAATGGCTGAATGGATTTGTCTGAAATTTGCAAGACAGATAGATTATGACCTGGATTAACATATAAGCTATTTTTAATCCCGATCGCACACCGGGTTTCTGTGAAAACGCGGGCGAAGCCGCAGGTAGCAGCTAGTAATTTATAAACGAATATGCCTATAATCACTTGCCTATCTGAAAGTGCTCATGGCTATTTTTAGTTAAATTATGTATGCTTTAAGTATTTTTTGCAGGCAAGTCTATATGACTGATTTTGTAATAAAATAATCTAAAATTTGATATAGCTTTCGATAAGTTAGCAGAACGATGGAGTCACCTATATTGACTTACCTGTTCACATCTGTTTGGCAGGTAGCGATACACAAAAATGAGTAGGCAAGCCTACTGAGGCATATTCTGTGTGTCAAAAACTAACAGTGAAATAAAATTCATTTGGTTATCAAAAGAATGAAAATAATGAAAAAAAATATCGATTTAAGTTAATTTAATTAAAAATAGCCATGAGCACTTTATTCGTTTATAAATTGTATTCGATAAAAAATATGTCTCATCTGGTTATCAGATTGGTGAAGGTCGATCTCCCACGGTCTCCTCTACTATTGGTCTACAATTTACTAACACGTACGTCCGATTTTGTTCTTTCGTGTTTGGTTTGTGATATGTGTTTTATAAAGTTTTAAAATAAATTTTGTAGTTAAGAAATTACAGACATACTTTTTCTTTTCTCTTTCTCTTTTTCTTTTTTTTTATAAACAAAGCAGATGGACTATTTTGGAAAGTAGCCCGGACCAACATGGGGAAAATATCTGATTCTGTATTGGAGAGTAAGGTGCACTGAACCCACTCTTATTATATAGTCGCAGTAATAAAATTATATATCTTTCTTATTATAACAGGATAACCGTTTGTTTGAATATAGGGCTATGATACAATTAAATTTCTAGCTTCAGGGATACGGGGATACGGGGATATATCTTTGTATCTGCGGAGTTTTTTGTTATTGATTACTTCATCGAGCCCACGTAAAAACGTGTGAACCATCTGCTTTCCTGCCAGGCAGCTCGGAAAAGGCGAGCATAGGCTTACCGTCACTAGCACCATGACATCTGACGAGGTGGTAGAGTTTCGCAGTGACTCACCCGGATTGGTACCACCGCCTTACCTATTCCTGCCGCCATAACGTCATGACGTGTTCCGGTTCGGAGGGTAAGGTAGCCGGTAAACTTACTATTGCTCGAGGTCTTACATCTTACATTACCACCTTTGGTGTCTCTAGGCGGAATCAGAAAATCTGTCTGCTTGTTTGCCTTCTAATGTCATAAAAAACATAACATCAATCAGTACAAAGTGACCAAATAACTTCAAATCGGGAATATAGAGAAACATTTGTTCGTACAGGTCCACTTACATAGACATACATATTATATATCTTCAGGATAAGTCTTCCGCAGAATATCTTTATAACAGTGTCAACGAAAACCAGAGCCCCACGATGATAGGTGGCAACCCTATCGCCAATATGGTACATATCCAATTCTGGACAAAAATATTTATTGTAAAATTGATAAAACACATTTTCTTTTTGTTTTCCGAGTCTTTCAAACCCTGGACCTTATGAAGTCAAGTCAAACAACCGGACCGCTAGACCACAGAGGTGATCTGCAGAAACGGCAGAGAGTATTGACTGCCAAGTGAATGAAGCTTGCCTGGTCGACTAGTCTATACATCTATACATACATACATACGTACTTACATACATACATAAATACATACATGCATACAAAGGAGTAACTTAGGCTACGTTTATTTTAAAAATATTTAAATTAATTATTTTTAAGTGAAACTTCTGTAGAATCGTTGTGATTTCAAAACGGGTGCAACGGAAAAATGACAGGTAAGAGACACAAATATATATTCATCTCATTCTTTTGCAGGTAAGAGACACAATATATATACGAGTACATTCATCTCATTCTTTTGTCGATTTACTGAAGTTTCACTTCTATCGTGTGTGAATCGCACACACACCTTTTTTTATTGTTGGAAATTTTATTCATTTTCACGCCGACGAAGTCGCGGTCACAGCGAGTAATAAATAAGAATAAGGACTCTACAACCTAGTCTTAGTAAAATACACTAGTAATTCTCCTTTTTGGAGGGGGTTATAGATAAAGACTAGGAACTGTTTACTGCCATATGTATTAAGAATATTATGTAAATGTTTAATGGAAGTGTGACACGTTTTAACGAATTTATCCTCAAATTATCCTAGGAACACATAGTTATTCGAGAGAGTTATAGAATTACTAATGGATTTTCCGGAAAGGATTAACATGATAGGTGTATACGCAATATTCTGAGCCCTTACTATGCGTTAATATAGATTACGTTCGGTAATTTACGTATCGAAATCTATGACAATTTTGGTCTAAAAATGTGTTTTTCGTAGTTTTCAATAAAGCCATTATATAAATTTTTCTTACAAAAAAATTTATCAACTCCAGCAAGTTTGACAAGCCGTAAACTTATGGTAAGGGTTCTGTTTATTTGTTTAATTTAAATTTAAATTCAACATCCTTGAAGCACACTATTAAAAATTGACCGTATACTCTTCAGACAAGCAGACAGATAAATTTGATTTAAAAAGGAAACTTCTATGTTATAAAATTCCAAACAACCCGGCTGTTTTTCTGATGGTAAGAAATAAACATCGCCCATGACACTGTAGTTGTTATGAGTGTCCCTATGTTATGGCTGGGTGTGTAAGTTTCCCGAACGGATCACAACAATGGCGAGCAACGACGTAATAGTGGTAGGAATAGATGATGCGAAGATAACCCAGTTCAGTAGCTGCATAGCACTCGACTACCCAGTTATAAGTTATTTTCAAGAAAAAAGCGTAATCATTTCTTAAAGGTCGGAAACGCATCTGTGATACTCCTGGTGTGGTCCGTGGGTGGTGGTTTCCACTTTCCATCAGATGACCCACTTGCTGGGTTGCTTTCTCTAATAAAAAAAATACTGCATTAATAGCAACCGTAAGCAGATGATGGACAAGTCTTATCCTGACGCCATAAAGATACGAACGTACTTCATAAAATGTGCACGAAAACTTGAAAATTTGATTATTTTATTTAAACCTTTTCTATACTGAGAGCCGACGAGTTATACCTTCACCGAGATATAGATAATTGTATTGTATACGAGTACACACAAGATGTACATTGAGGGTTTGTCTAATATATTAAAAACTGAAATTGATTATCAGAAATATAAAAATAAATTCTTATCTTTTCCTAATAGTGAATTTGTGAAATTAAATAAGCCAAATTTAAATAAAAAAAAATAGAAAACTGAATATTTTATTGAATCAGGCGTTACTTTGCGGAAATCCATTATAACAGATGTTATTTATTTTGCTAATTCCGCTTAAGCAGTGTAACTTTTGTGGCAAATAATCCTCCGAACGACACAGAATGTGACAAGTCTAACTGACATTCCCACCACCCACCTCCGCTATCAGAACACGAATATAGGAAAAGCTCAGGAAACAATATAAATTGTCACGTTCTTTACATGTAACAACCCTACCTAAGGTTCCCACCTCCCATCTCCGCGACCAGATCACAAATAGAGTCGGAACACGGGAAACAAAACCATTTGTCACGTCTTTCGCCAACTTTGTCGAAGCACTCACCACAGAGAACACCAAATCACACTCGACGTACGTTTCGCATCCACACCGAGGCATCCTCAGGAATTCGACCGTACCGTACAAACGACGACACACGAGACTACTCTTTACTCGTTGTCACATGTAAAGAACATGACAATTTATATTGTTTCCCGAGCTCTTCCTATATTCGTGTTCTGGTCGCGGAGGTGGGTGGTGGGAATGTCAGGCTTGTCACATTCTGTGTCGTTTGGAGGATTATTTGCCACAACAGTTACACTGTTTACGTGGAATTAGCAAAATAAAGGCTTATTTTACATCAGAAAAACTAAATATTACATTTGTTGAATACAAACAAATCTAGAAAATTTAGTGTTAAATAGAATAAATTCAAGCTTAGCATCTAATAGTTTTAAAAAAGGGACTATACCCTATTATTTCAGTTCAAAGAAAGAAATTTTTCAAAACCGGACAGAATAGAAAATAATTCCTTATACAACAATAAAATAGGCACTATACCGTTCTATTTCATACAAAAAACATGTAATAAATCATTAAATATAAATGATAATCAGCTTTTTCGTTACTAAATTTAGATCACTGCATCAAAATATTGCTGGTGCATTAAATAAACGTGATTATCTTCAAGCAGCTGTTAGTGAACTCAGAGACTCTCTAGGTAAACTACATGTTATTTGTCTCTCTAAAACATTTTTAAAGCAAGGTTCTAAAGAAAATTTTAGAGTAGATGGATATTATACAGCTTCTTATTTCTCTCCCTATAACCAGCTTCGTGGTGGCACCTGTATATTAGTAAGTAAATAATTTTATTTTAAAACTCTGGATTTACAAATGCACACACCATACTCTTTTGAATGCTGGGCAGTGGAGATAATAAACTATAATTTAATAGTAATATGTATCTATCGTACTCCTAGTTCAAATATTGATATCTTTTTTAATTATTGGGAATTATTATTAGAAAATATTATTAAAAGAAATTTGTTTGATGTGGAGATTGGAATATACCTTTTACAATCTACAAATACTTATAAAAAATTAATAAGCATTTTAGAAAATAATAATTTATGTCAACATATTTTGAAACCTACAAGGAAACTTGCATGTTTAGATGCAATTGCTTGTAATTTAGAAAACGTTTGCTCTGACATTCACATTCTTTGTTCATATGAACATGAAACACCACAAAGTATACAAGCAGACATCAAGTAATGTTCATATTGTAAACCGAAGCGTTCCTTTTGTTTTGAAACAAAGCGTATATTTGGACAATAAAATATTAATAAGTTCTATGAATGTCTGTCACCTTTAACTTTTAGTGAAGTTCTTACTTGTGATAATTGTGAAGAGGCTTTTAATGAATTTAATGATACTTTTATATTATTTTATGAATTATGTTTTCCAAAAATTCAAATTAAGGTGTCAAACAAGCCAATTAAAAACAAATGGCTGTCTAAAGGTCTTTTAAAATGTTGTAAAGTAAAACGTCAGTTGTATTTAAATTATCGTTATTCTCAATTTAACAAAAAGGGAAATAAGTTGAGTTACTTACATTATAAAAAATTATCTAAGTGTATCTCAGAAACAAGCATCGTTAAAATATATTAAACAGTCTTATAATAAGTGTAAAGCTACTTGGGATATGATTAAAATTACATTTCAAAATAAAATGTCTAAAGAAGAAATAGAACAAATTAAAATAAATAACTCGATGTACATTAATGCTCAAGATATTTTTAATCATTTCAACAAGTTCTTTATAAATCAGACTAAATCTTATTATAAAAGTCAGGCTTGTTCTACAAATAGCATAAAATCTCTTTATTTGTCTAATCATAATGAAAGTATGTATTTGACACAAGTTGATGAGCATGATTTAGTTAAGGTTATACATAATTTGAAAAACACCAGAGCAACTCGCTAAGACAATACAAGCACAATAATATTAAAGAATGTTGCCAGTGTGATATCAAAGCCTCTTTGTCATATAATTAGTTTATCATTTTTAGAAGGAAAATATCCTGATCGTTTACAAAAGTCTGTTGTCAAGCCATTATTTAAAAAGGGGAGACGTGTGACATGAACAATTATAGACTAATAACTTTAATTCCAGTAATTTCTAGATTTTTGAAAAAATAATGTAGGACAAATTACACAGTAATTTACTTCAGTTTGATTTATTAAAAAATAATCAATACATATTTAAAAAGGTAGGTCTACAGCTCATGCATGTTTCGACTTAGTTAAAAAAGTAACAGAATGTCTAAATAGTAAAAAGTTTTCCCTTACTGTATCTTTAGATATGAGTAAAGCGTTTGATTTTGTATTACATAAAATTTTGTTAACGAAACTTGAGAGATATGATATTAGAGGTAATTCATTAGAATGGTTTAAAAGCTATAAAGATAATAGAAAGCAATGTGTTGCGATATCAAAAGTAAGTGGAAACTTCAAGAAAGTCTATACTTCAAGTTATAATTTTAATGACTGCGGTGTACCACAAGGTAGTGTTTTAGGGCCATTACTTTTCATTAAGTAGTATTTAGTATCTTCACGCCCATATCCCCAAAGAGGTAGACAGAGGCACAACCAGGGCACCCACGACTAGCCGAAGATACTAAGTCCCACAATGTGATAGGTGGCAAGCCTCTTGCTAACCCTATTACTATTACTATATATTAACTATAACCTATTACTTTTCATTATTTACATACACAATTTGCCTGATGCTATCAGTCATGATTCAATTTTGTTTGCTGATGATACTACGCTTCTCATCAAGAGCAAAAATCAAAACGATTTACATGAAGAAACAAGTAAAACTTTGACTAAAGTGACAGAATGATTGAATGGAAATAATTTAAAACTAAATCTTACGAAAACAAAATTAGTTGTATTTCAAACACACTATACAGATACTAAGGCATCTCTGTTAGCTCCTCATGGGTATGTTTCTTCCGTTTTGCAGTATGGTTTTCCTATTTGGGGTTAATTCTGTAGAATTAACTAGACTCTCTGAAGCGTGAAAGGGAAAGTATGAAACTAGAAGAGAGGTTGGCTAACAACTTCGAGATGAACACCAAACTCTTTTGGAGGGAGGTGAAGAAGTTTCGGAGTTGTTTCTCTACCTCCAGAATGAGTAGAATTAAGTCTAAGAGTGGTGATATTCTTGCAAGCACGCATGACGTGCTAAAATGGTGGAGTGAATTTTATGGAAATATGTATGAATTTGCCTAAGATGCTGCCGCTGGGTCCGAGTACTCAAATTACTCGGAAATAGCGGAGGCATCTGACGGCATTATGGTGGAAGAAGTTGAATGGACGATAAGAAGTATGAAATATGGTAAGGCTGCGGGAGTAGATATGGTTACAGCTGAGTTGATCAAACTTGGTGGTCCTGCCTTCCGGGACTCTTTCTGGGTTCTTTGAAACAAATGTTGGAAGACCGACAGAGTACCCGAAGACTGGCGACGTGCGGTCATCGTGCCCTTGTATAAAGGCAAGGGTTCACGCATGGACTGTACAAGTAACAGGGCCATTTGTTTGATCAGTTTAGCATCAAAAGTGTATGGAAAAATAGTTGAAAGGAGGATGCAATGGATGTCCGATGGAACATTTTGGGAGGCTCAAGGCGGTTTCAGGTCTGGAAGAGCATGGACGGATCAAGTGTTTTCGCTCCGCAACATTGTAGAGAAGAATCTGGCTGTGATTCAGAAAGTTTTCTGCGATTTTGTGGATCTCGAAAAAGCGTTTGATAGGGTTGTGCGTAAGGAACTTTGGGACATGGGATTATGGGATAGTCGGGTCCCTGCTGCATGCGGTACAGTCAATATATTTAGACTGTAAAGCATGCGTACGGGTGGATGGCAACATGGCCTTGGTTTGACGTTAATGTTGACGTCAAGCAGGGTTGTGTGTTGTCAGCACGCTTGTTTATCATATATTTGGACAAATGTCTTCAAGGGTTAAGATCATTGAATGTGGGAATGCGTATGGGTGACCAAGTGGTGAACTGCCTGCTTTATGTAGATGATGCCCAACTGTACTTTTGGGCTCTTCGCCATCTGAGCTGCAAATACTGGTCACAGTTATGGAAGGAAGTGAATGATATTGTATATCTTGGTCGTGCTTTTAACAGGGATGGAAGGTACACCACGGATGTAGAGAGGAGAGTGAGTGCAGGGAATGGTGTGAATGGAGCGTTGGGTAAGCTATTCCAAAGCGAGGTTTTGAGTCAAAAAGCTAGACTCGCTTTGCATAATTCTGTGCTTATTCCAATGTTATTGTATGGAAGCGAGAGCTGGGTATATCAGAAAGAGCATCAAAGTAGGATTAATGTGATCGAAATGAGAGCGGAAAATCTGTAGTGTAACGCTCGCTGACCGCATTCGTTACAATGAGATTCAAGAAAGAGTGGGATTGAAAGAATGTGTTGGTGTTAAAATGCGAAAGAGCATGCTCCGCTGGTTCGGTCATGTGGAAAGAATGACAGATGAAAGATTGACAAAGTAGATATACAATGCGAATGTGGATGGATGTACGTACCCGTGAGACCAAGGCTGACATTTCACGATCAGATCAATCGGATATTATCCGAGGGTGGTGTCAAGAGTCGCCGAAACCGGCGTGTTTGTATGAAAAGGGTTATGAATGTGAAGGAAGCAAGACAGGTTTGTCAGGATCGTGAGGTCTGGCAGTCGATACTCTCTACCTACCCCGTAAAGGACTTGGCGTGAAGATATGTATGTATGTAAAATATTGCCTTTACCTTGCTTATATATATTGGCTGTATGTGTATTAGTAAAAGACATCATTATTTGTTTCATACAAATGCTGATGTCCTAGAATGTGTAAAATGTGTGTGTGTAAAATGTGCCTAACCAAAAACTCATCATTTGCAACAATAACGTGTATTGTATGTTTATTCGTATGTACAACCAAATTCCTGATATCTATGATTCTTAAATCACTTCCATGAAACAGATTTCGAAAAAATAAATATTCAACTTACTTTTAGAGAAAAATATTATAGTGTCAAAGATTTTCTTGCAGATAAGAATAAATAATAAAGTATTTCTAATACGATTAATTTAGTTGCAGAATGTTGGGTGCGCAGGAGTTTGTTTCGCCGTTTCTTCTCCTGTCTGGCTAGGTTTGGAAACGGTAGTAGTTTCCGGTAGATAGGGATAAATTAATTTACATTCTAAAAATTGTGTGTATTAATAAATAATCATGTAATCTCAAAACAAACAAAATTCAGTGTTTAAATAGTAAATCGTGGATAAATAGTTCAAAACCTATTAAAATATTTACACACCACAAGTTGGTAGAATATGTAGGAACGCTTAAATAATTATGTAACATCTTTGTAACAATGGAATGTGAAATTTGGAATAGGAGATTCCACAAATAAATATTTTTTCTTTCTTTTTTTTCTTTCTTTTCGAGTAGCTACATTAACTAAACAAACATCTGGAAAATTTACAGAAATTGAATCCAACTGAAGACGATACTAATATAAAAATAAAAAAAATAGTTAAATACATACAGATAGAAATGCAGACATCTAGACGTTCATCACACAAATTCCTGCACCCGTCGGGAATCGAACCCATGCGTCGTTTTCCTCCAACGAGGCGGTCAAAAATATTCAATATCCTCTGTCTAAAATAAAAAAAAGCTTCTTTTGTTCTCCGAACGGCATGAACTGGAACTCTTTGTCTAAGAAAGTTATCCAGATTATAACAGTCTATATGTATTTAAAGAAACAGTGAAAAGGCACCTTAATATAGTTCTCCATACGTCCCTTTCTAAAATGTTTGCTAACAAACAAAAAAAAACAATAGACAAGAAAATAAAAAAATAGTTAAGATTTTTAATTTTTTTCCAGATTTATTCCAATAAACATTTTTTTTCTTTTACAGTTTTGTGATAATATTTCGTTTATAAATTAATTATATTTTCAACATCTAACGATAAGCGTCCTATCTGTCCATAAATCACGACAAAATGAGAATAAAATACACGGAACCAATTTCCGAAAGGTTTCAATAAGGAAAATTGCCAAAACATAAGCGAGTTACCTTAATATCAAATAAAACTATTGAGAGATTTCATCAGATATTTTCGTTTTAAAACAAAAGCTTAACAGGAGTATTGAAGTTCTAGGATAATTTATAAGTTACTAGCCATCCCGGAAAGCTTCGTATTGCTTCACATCATAGCTAATCAGAATTAGAAAAAAACTTTAATCACTTTGACCATGGTACTTGTGCACGTTGACATTTATAAACTACCAACGGGTCGGTTCGGTCGGGAAACTCAGCTTGTCTTTTTTAAATTAATTATGATATTAACTTATGAGATACATATCATAAAGTACTGACTACCGTCTTATTACAATTGTTACATCTTAAATAAAATAATTATAAATTACATAACAATTGCGGTTTTTCTTTTCATAAAAACCATCTCCTCACAATTATCAGCCCAACAAAAAAAGGATTAGAAGAATTAGTAAAATGGGTCTATATGCTTAGGCATGATGAAAAGAGAAATGGGGATTTTTATATATGTACCTAAATTGTTTTAAAAAGTATACCTAATAAATTTCTTTTATGGAATAAGAAAACCAACTAATTCATTGCTCTCTTTAGATAAAACCCTGGCGCATGGACACTTTAGATGTTATGGGTGCAGTGCTGAGCTGTCCAGGGCGTTAAAGCTTATGTGCAAGAGTATCGACTACCACAGAATCCTAACGGAAACATAACAGCGCAAAACTTATTATGACACGAGGAATAGGTAAGGCAGTGGGTCTCAAACCGTTCTACCTGCTTCACATGACTCTACTATTTGAGGACTTTTTAATAAGAACCTATTTGAGCTATGCTATCCTCTTACATAATGTTTTCATTTAGTGATCAGATGTAGAACGTTAAGAAATGTGCCTAACAATATAAATACATTTAACACATAAATTTCCACAATATTGTATTTAGTGTATTGTAAATATAAAATGTTATAAAAAAATGTATGCAATGTAATATCACTAAGTGCCAACGATGAGTATTCGACAACCAACTGTTTTCGTTTCACTACTTCAGATACTTAGATAATGGAAACTTTTAGAAATATTATACAAAACTTCGCCTGAAACAATATTAAACCACAATTTTCAGAAAATATTCAAGCGTTTTGCTAAATTGTTAAGTGTAGTGGAAAGTAACAGTGAAAAGTATTTTCTATGATCAAAGAAGTTTGCTTTACTTTCGAAATTTTATATTATAGCCATATTATATAATCTAATATTAAAGCTTGGTTTAGTTTAGATCTGATGGTAGATTTTAATAGAGTAATATATTATTACACGTTTCAATTGCCTATTGCAAGGTTCAACTGAAATAAAATATTTTCTATTCTATTCCATATTTTTAATAGTTTACCAGCTGCTCCACAGTGTTGCACTTGCAACCAAACTCTATTAGAAGTATCTCATCATAAAACCATCAACGTTAATAAAAAAGTAAGTTTTTTACTTATGTGGATGACCTCAACATAAGAGAAATTTTTTTGCATTAATAAGTTTAAATCAAAAAGTCACTAGTCAGAAAGTGGTAAAATAATATTCGACTACCTCGGATTTATTACCTTTCTTTCCAAAAAAAATAGCCATCAAAATCGGTTGACTATTGGCCGAGTAATCACGTAACAAACATACAAAAATGTAAATTTAAATTGAGAACCATTTTTGGAGTCCGTTAAAAAAGTCTCGGTCTAGTACAGGAAATTTTGAAAATTCCAAACATCG
Source organism: Calephelis virginiensis (assembly GCA_002245475.1). Lineage (NCBI taxonomy): Eukaryota > Metazoa > Arthropoda > Insecta > Lepidoptera > Riodinidae > Calephelis > Calephelis virginiensis. Next base: position 4,985 of record NJDC01002764.1, on the reverse strand, counting down.
AATTGGCAAAAACATTTTGTGAGCTAGCTAACCAGTGTCGTTTAGGTACAGTATAAATATATTTTTTTTTAATTCTTTCTTTATTTTAATATACGGGACAAAAGTGTGATCGGGTATGATAGGATTGACATGTCTCTTAACTGAACCCCTTTAACACATTCAATAAAAAATGTTTATGTTGGAAGCTTGGTAAAAATATCTATCCGATAGCCGGACTAGTGGGCCTAATAAGCATGGCTATTATTCTCTCAGGACCGGAGCACAACATTGAAAAAACCTGTCATTAAAGTCTCAGGAATAGTTAAGTTCGAGTATCCCGAGGAATAAATTACTCAAAACCACCACAAAACATTTTGATAATGTTTAAAACTATGAATCTCTTAATACAAACCTTTACCAGCTGGTAAACAAGAAAGTAAATGCTTTATTCTACACATGACCCGAACTGCGTCATGGAGGAAAGTAAATGCGTAAGAAACTTGTAACTTAGCCTGAAATAAGATCATCAATAACATATTTGATGTTATAGATTTTGTATTTCTAACAGGCTTCCAAAAAAGGAGGATGTTATATTTTTTATGTTAATCAAATTGGCTATCACTTGTGAAGAAATTTAAAAATTGTTTTTGTTTTGAAAGGGTGTTCTTAGGATGTGGTCACATCACTGTGTTATCAGACGTAGAGATGATGACAATGATTCCTTAGTTTTTAAGTCTGATTATACGATTCCAAGGAAATCGCAAAAAATACTTTATTATTGTATATCAAAATGTTATACTTATTGAAATGGAAGTCGGTTTTTTGCAGTTTGCTCTGCTTAAACTATTCTCATTATTAAAAATGCGTCTACTATAGTTTATTCTTGTTAAGATATAATATAAGAAATATAATAGTGACGTGTCAGTGCAACTGCAAAGTAAAAGCCTATTTATACTTGGGTATAAATTAAACCATTAATATTAAAGCAAAATTTTTATAATGATATTTTAAAATATTAAAATCAAGTAATGGTATAACAATTAATCAGATTTGTCAGAATTTTCATTAACATTTATAATAAAAGAATTCTGCACCGCGTGTTCATCTAAGTCCCAATTGTTTTTTTCTTTATTGACCACATGGTTACAAAAATTCTTCCATTTGTTCGAGTCTATTGTTGCTACTGCGTCATAAAACAGCTGTTCTATATCTTTGAGTTTGAAAATTTAATTATTTGCAACAATATAATTATTTATTTGGGTCAACACCAACTCAATAGGGTTGAGTTTACAATGATACAGTGGTAGGCGGAGAATTTCAATGCCATTTGCTTTAGCGATTTCATCGATTAAATCGGTAATATATTGCGGGGCATTTTCGCCAACTTTTAACATAAGATCCTGTTTTAAATAACTCATATCCCTTGTCACACTGTTACTTTGAAGCCAGTATATTACTTGCTGCTTATTCTATTGAGGTGTCGGTATCTTCTTAGATTTAAATAAGTGACACACCTCGTGTTATCCATGATGACAGCACTTCCCGGTTCAAGTTTTGATATAATAATATTTCGCCGTTCATTTCTTCGTGGTAATCTTTTGTGGATTTGGATTCAAATAATAGCAAACCCCCATCCGCAAATCCTTTTTCACTTCCAATGTGCAAGACTATCAGCCTTTTACCTTTTCCCGTAGGAGCGCCCGGATCATTAGATAAATTGCTCGATCGATAAGCATTCTTCTTTGTTTTTTGTCGTCGAATCTGCCCATGTCTTTGTTTTCTAGCGTTCACCCACGTTTCATTAGGAAAATATATACTTTTATTAGATTCCCTGTGTTCTTTAATTTTACTTAGTCGCCATATAACAATGTCGTCTCTTTCTAGTAATAATTAATTATCTGCCTTCTCGTTTCACAAAATCAAAACCAAGCTCATGGAGTATTTTATGAAGTATTGTACTTTTGAATGGTGGAATATCTGTATCATCATTACATAGTACACTAGACAAAGTTATGTCAAATTTAAATAAAATTATTTAATTTGCTTTTTTTTTGTTACACAATAATACGTATACATTTTTTTGTCGGAAAATTGCAAATGAAATAATTTTATTTAGATTTAAGTATGGATTTCCGCAAAATAACGCATTTTTCTATTAATTTTTAAAGTTACGTCACTTTGGCTAGTGTCGGGTACTTGTTTTTTAAATATAATGAATGCACTTTTCTCCTTATAGCACATTTGTTGAAATTATTAAATTTGTTAATCATACATAGTTAAGTTTTTTTTTTACAGACGATTTTAGATCAATTGTTTCCTTCTGTTCTTTGCTGATTTTATGCTTGCAAATGTAAAGTTATTGTTTTTTTTTTCTCTTTGCACCCCATTTAATTATTTTTTCTAATAAAGTTAGGTTGACTGGTAGAGAATGCCATGTAGCATTAAGTCCACCTTTGTACAATATAGTGCATGAATTTTATATAAATAATAAATAAATTAATTATAAATCACTCGTCATTCTCCAATATGAATAATTGACTCGCTTTTATTATTGCGGATAGGTGAGGAATCCTTTTTTAAAATAGGCAAAAAACAAGTCTGTACTGTCTGAAGGGTATACTTCAACTAGTGAACACGAATTTCTAATTTAGGGGTGTAGCTAGCTGCGTGACAACGATGAGTCACTGTTTTCTTTGTTAAGGTCTCAGAAAATAGTTAAACATGTTTCATTAGATCGAATTTATTTTTCATTGACACAAGAGAAAATTAACAAAAAACAATATATGACAAGGTTGATATTTTAAAAAGAATAAATTTATCAAAACCTCATTTTAACATTCTTAACGCAGACAGACGTTTGCAGGGCACATTTCAACTGGTCAATGTGAACACGACTTTCTAATTTTGACTGCTTGACAGCAATGAGTAACTATTTTCTTAACGCGAACAGATTATAGTTAGGTTAAAATTGAAGAAAAAATATTTTAGATCTAAAAGATACAATGGGTGCCCAGAATTAATTTTCTGCTTTGAAGAAGTTTTCCAACGTCCTTAAAGCATTAATTAATTTAATTTTTTCAAACTGCCTGACAAAGTTTTAAAAACAAGTACTTCTTAAATCTGTTTACGTAATAAGGCAATTTCTGAGAAGAAGAAAATTGTATATTGTTTGCAAATTTTGTGACATTTAGCTTTAGGTGATATCAAAGTAGTTATGATCTTTAGGTACTTTTACTATAGTAAAGTTAATTGCTGTTTTGTTATCAAGTTCTAATTATTACTTTAGTTTTACAGGAAGTCGAAAAGAAAAACAGAACGGCTAACGGCTTGTCAAAACGGCTAAATTGATTTTAAGAAACAAAAAAGATATTTTTGGGAAAGGCTGAATTACTTTTATCATGATGTCAGGTTCTCGCAGTGGAGCCTAATATAAATTTCTTTCGCGGTAGTCATCCACTGTATGTCTATAAAAATGAAATATGTGTTGGCAAAACAAGTATCTTTACGTCCATATCTCCGAAGAGGCAGGCAGAGGCATAACCAAGAGGGTTAGTTCAATGATTCTATGATTAGAATAAAAATCTGGTGTAATCGAATAATGGCCAATCGAAATCATATTTTTAGTTCGATATGTATGTGTAAGCATCTTCACGCCCATATCCCCGAAAGGGTAGGCAGAGGCACAACCAGGGCACCCACGACTAGCCGAAGACACTAAGTCCCATAATGTGATAGGTGGCAAGCGACAGGCTTGCCAACCGGGCACATATCCAATCCCAGGCAACATTTTTTTACTACAAAATTGAAAAAAACAAATTTTCTTTTTGTTGTCCGACCCTAAATTCAAACCTGGGACCTCATGCAGTCAAGTCCAACACCTGAACCACTAGACCACATTTGCGAATATGTATTGGAAATTTGTATAAAAGCCTCTATTGGGCTATTGATTAAAAAATAAATATGTTTAAAAAATATGTATATTATTCATACAATGTACTCGTATAATTCAACTCCATTTCAGTATATTATCTGCCACGCGAGCAAAGCCGTTGCTAACAGCTAGTGTATATTATATATTTATACTGTAATTCATAGAATAGAGATTAGTTAATATATATACTAGCAAATAATAAACTAGCAAAAATGTAGCTGTTAGGTAGCTTTGTCAAATTTAATTCCGCTATGATGAAATTTTAAACGATTCGGCTATAGAATCCAAAAAAGAATTAAATTTCGAAGACTTTTCTATAATACACAAAAACCACTATCAGTATTATCATTAAAGATTGTTACAAATCGATAAATTGTGATGATTGAAAGATAGCACCCTAGATTAAAATCACAGGCATGTAATCTATTTTTCATATACCTGATATCCCTTACGACGCAGACGAAGGGTTGAAAGGAACAAAATTATGTCGGTTGGTAAGATTACTAAAACATTTACGATTTCTTAGAAAACCATGAGGCACATCAGGCACACTTCTCAAACTATTCAAAACCTTTTCTGGACGTATAAATGACGTATGTCTTTCCTCTGTAGATAATTATCTTTCTTTAACTGACTTTGAAAAAATCGAGAGGTTCGACTATATTTTTATACCTGTTAATTGATTTCTCCGTCATCTTTTAGTTTGGTTTTAAAAAATATTTTTTTTATTTGAAAGAGTGTTTTAAAGTGGTCCCATTGCTATTAAGTCTGGATCTGACGATGGAATCTCGGTGAAATTGAGGATAATACTTAGCGAGTGTACTTAGCCTACTTAAGAGTCATTTAACGATTGTTACAAAATTAAATAAATCTAATTTTTTCCCATGTTAAGCGGAGCCCGACCTTAAATATATTACTTTGTAGAAGAAAGTAGGTAGTATAGGCAGAGGTAGTATCATCCACCTATTTTTATCACTTGCTCCTGTCAATCATCTCCGTGGTCCAGTGGTCTGATTAAGTCATTGAATCACGGCTTCGATTCCGTTGTCGAACAACATATAATGTATTTATAATT
>NJDC01002763.1:9675-21182 GCA_002245475.1 Calephelis virginiensis | reverse complement strand
ATTTGACAGCACTAAAAGTGTCCTGTCTCCTTGTGTTACTTTAGTTGAAAGAAGACAGGGATAACTTAAAATTAGTTTAGTGAGTGCGCAACAAAATTACCACCATTGTCTACGTCTCGGATAGATAAAAACCGGACATGTTTAGGGTTGGCACCACATAATATCTATATATGAAAGAACAATGAACAGAAATAGATGTTAGTGCGTCGCTGTTACTTACTATTTAAATGGAATAAAATATAAAGGCAATTACGATGTCGTGTTCTGTTAGCGATTGTGATGTTACAAAACGTTACAATCCTAATAAATACACATTTCATAGGTAAATACAACTTTGATATAAGAATATTTAGAACTGCGTTTTGTTAGTTTTTTTGCTACTTATCTGCTCAGAAGAGGATTTTTACAATATATTTATTTGCATTGTTTTATTTATAAGAGTATTTTGTACCCTTAAACGCCATAAGCAAAGATATTATGTAAAATAATAAATTGTTTGTTTACGCTGGAGCTTGACAACGCGGTGACGTCCTAAATATCGATGAATGTCAACCAAAGAGTATAAATACTCTTTAGCAAGAGATTTCAACACTGGTTGTTTAACCAACTTGCGTTTCGTAAAATACATTTCTACTTATGACTGAGATGCGCTTAAATGTAATATTTTTATGAATACTTAATTAAGTTTAATCATTAACGCATTCACTGCCACCAACGCATTTACTTACGTGCTTTTGTTACTTGGGTCCAGTGCGTTGGACGCGTCTGTGAGTTCATTTATTTAGCGAGCTGTGTCCAGTGCCTATGTGCGTTACATACGAGTTCTATTAATTTTGCAATATTCTATTTATGTCTAATAAATTATTCCCTGGATCACTCACATTTAGTCATTTTTAAGCGAATTAAAAAAGAAGAGGATTTCAAATCGAACGTATTTTTTATGTGTGTTACCTCGTAACTTTTTACTGCGTGATCCTATTAATTTATTTTTATTTGAAAACCATAACGCTGAGGAGAAGATTACCCGCAGTAACTAAATAGTTGAAATATGATTATAAAAACATTCGTTCCGGTGGGAAAGCTTGGGAAGCTAGACTTGCACATTACGCTGAACATTCAAGTCACGGGACAGCGATGCACCTATAGGATGTATAATGTCATTAATCTACGGTTGTCCATAACCACAAGGAGAGTCGTATGCTTGATTGCTGTCTCAAGTCATGTAAAAATTTGTACTTTCCTATCTGTTTGGCGGGATAATAATGCCACTTATATAATTTTAACTGCTACATTACGCTCTAACCGGAACATGATAATGAATAACATTGCTGTTTCGGCCGACAAACACAAAGATGGTGACCCTAAAAGACAGTCTTCGCGTACAAATCTACCATCTATTAGTTACTATGATAGTGATATCTAAAGCCAATATTTCACGAATATAATGTCTTAATAGTCATACAGCATAAAATTTGATATTGTTTATATCATAATAGATGAGAGAGTAAAGAAAATATGCTAAAATATATGCCTACCATGCACCTGTACTCAACCTTTATACTCTAAAAAAAATAAAAAGAAAAAAAAATGAAGACATGGCAGCATGGCCTAAAGGACTTAACCGGCCTCAAAAAGGGGCAAATTAACACTGTGAAAGAATATGGTCCTAGTTTTTTCGTAATTATTGAACTTCATGTTGACTATGAGTTAAATTGGTTAATTTAGGTGGTCATGATTTCAATTCTGTTCAGTTAAAGTGCACAAACCACCACCAGAATTATATATTTGGTCTCCCGGAAAATGTTTTTTTAATAATAAGTAGTTGTTAATTTTGGAATATTTAACATTGGATCCGACAGACTGCGCCAATATCGAAGCACTAATGTCAAGCGATACGAAGTTTGCTGGGTCAGCTCGTACAATATAATACAATAACTCTTTATTGTGCACCAAATACAGAGAAATTACAAATACATTAAAATAACTTGATACACAAAGGCGACCTTTTCACCAAGTCAGCGATCTCTTCCAGGCAACCCTAAAGTATGGAACAAGATTAAGCGAGACGTCATAAATCATCCTAAAAGCAGAATATAAGTATTTGTATTTAAAACAATCAAGGAAAATCAAATGCAAACTACAGAACAGTATGTACTTAAAAAAGTAAAAATGTAGTTAAGGATATCTGTTATAATCTTAGTCGTTAAGCGTTATGCCGCTTGCACTGGTTGTTCTAAGGACTAATTATAATAAAACCAAAATAAAGCACTCCAAATGTTTTTGGGTTGTATATATTTAATTGTTAGTTTTTGGTGTGGTGTTATTTTGGAAATAAAATCTTATAGTAGTGATCGTGTAAGCTAAAATGACAAGCCCCACTTCTTAATAATTGTTTTACGTAGATGTGTTAGTGCAAATATTAATTACGACATTTTATCTGAGTGTGAGTGTATTTTATTTAAAAATTGAAATCTGTAGACCTCTTCTAAACTAGTTAAACTGCAAATCGTTAAATTCGTTGAAATGGAACAGATAACTGAAAGTTACCTGTCCAAGATAACCAATTACAAAAGTGTTTGTGTCTGTATTGCGTACATATTATAAATATACTCGTACGCATCAATGCGATACCCGTCAATAGGTACCCGTCATTTCAGCTTAGACTATCTATACATGTGCAGGTCGTTCTATCGAAGTTTGAACTTATCTTAGAAACTACAGGTCCTTAATTTTTTTCTTACACTGAAAGAAAATTGAGTGATACTGCTTGCTACTGCCTAGCCTGACGACTAATTTAATAATTTTAAGCACAATAACAATCTCCCCAAAACAAACCAAATGTTATGCAGCGCTACTTTATGCGCGCTAAAATAGGTACTTTATTCTCATAAAGTTTATAAATGGTATTTGTGACATAAGTATTAATCCATGAAGTTTTTCTATAGGTACAAAAACCAAATCTTCATTTCCTGTTGCTGCTACCCATTTTTTACACCTGAAAATAAAATAACTAGGTATACAGCGTTACATCTAAAATACTATCCATTTATTGAGGGACAGTTCAGAATCGATAATGTACTAAAAAAAATTTTATCCGATGCACAAAATATTTAATTTCAGAATGAAATACATCGTGTAGTAAATTTAAATATTCTGGAAGTGTTAGTGATATATTATGGTAATATCAAGGAGAAAACTGCTAAACATTTCGCGCTTTAAGCACCACAAGTGCTTCAAGCACTTTTTCACAATTCGTACGAAATTAAAAGCAAATTCACGTTAAAACGTTAAATTGCGATGCAAAACCCAGTGACCTTTTATTTTATAGTAAAAACATTGAAGAAGAATGAATGTAATAAACTATTCAAGCGACTCGTTTCTAAGTCCGACTACAATTATTCTGATAGGTATTTTAATTATTGCACGGGAACAAGCATACACATTTTTTAATAAGAGACAACCGTGGTCATAAACACCATAGATATTATAGGTGTGTCGCTGTACAATGGCTCAAGTGTAAGTTCTAGTAGGCTACCGGCTACCTTACCCCTTAGGTGTTGTCTCCCTACCCGGACATGCTTTCTAGTTTTTCATTTCATTCATTTTCATGGACTATTTTAAATTAATCTTTGTACATGAAAGTATTACAATTTGACAATGATTTTTAACTCATTTTAGTTTTAACTTTATCTTTTATATTTTGAAATTTAGATGTTTCCAAATAATTATCCCTGTACCTATATTAGCTGTAGTTTGTATTTCCTTCACGTACAAATGTACTTAATTACTTTTTATCTTCATTAATTTAAGTAAGTACCTACTTTGCTGATTATTCAAAAATAATTTTACCTTTACCTGCCCACTTAATAACTGTGTCACGTTTGTGTTTTGGTTCAGCGGTTTAAATAGCCGGTAAATTTGCACATGGTTTAACTTTCTGGCCATAGGAAAGCGATGAACCTATAACATCTATGGTGTCATTGTCAGTAGAGGCGTGTGCTTGTTTGTATAACACAATATAGGTACTTATCGACAAGTAACAGGCAGCACTATTGTTATTTTACACACTAACTAATAAGTTATAAAACTATATATCTAACTTTTTTTCTTCTAGTGAGTGGGTGTAAGTCTATTTAAAATAATTAAAAGACATGATTACAGGACTCACCGATCTTTATCTAGAGGAAATTTTGCTATAAATATGCGTTTTTCTCCATCTGACCGATTAGATTTCGTTAAGCCAAACTGATTAATACGGAAGACATGGCAGCATGGCCGAAAAGTCGCTTTAGCCGGCCCCAGAAAGGGGCAAATTAACTAAAAACAAGCACACGGAAGACGTGCCATCATGGCCGAGAGGTCTTAGCCGATCCCAAAAAGGGACAAATTAACTTAAAGAGAGTAAAAAAAGTGTCGGAGTTTTAGCACCATCGTGAACGAAGATGGCCTTAATTTTTTCACAATTATTGAATTTACTGTAAATCATGAGTAAAATTAGTTAATTTAGGTGGGAATTAGTTTAATTTTGTTCGGTGGAAGTGCTCAAACGATTTTTTTCATAATTATTGTATTTCGTGTTTATATTGAGTAAAATTAGTCAATTTTGGTGGCATTTTGTACAATTTTTTTCAGTGAAAGTGCAAAAATGAAATAATCATGAAGAAATTAGTGTATCGTGAATTTCCTCGCTGCCGCCAAATCTCCCAAAGTGAGCTTGTGTAAAGTGAACACCACTTTACTCAAGATCCTGGCGTGACTTTGTAGATAGTGACTAATGACTGTATAAGAATTAATTGATATGGAAGACATGTGACTAATGACTGTAAAAGAATTAATTAATACGGAAGACGTGGCAGCATGGCCTAAGGTTCTTAGCCCACGCCAGAAAGGAGCAATTAACTAAAAAAAAGTAAGGGTTGGTGGTAACGGTCGGAGGGGGAAGGCGCACTTTTCGAGGGTTCCCTCCAATCTTTAACCTAAAAATGTGTAATATAATGTAAAAATGTATAATTTGTAAATTAATTAAAGTGTAAATATTACTTAGTTGTGTGTAAATGTGATATAGTAAATAAACTATACTAGTGAAAGACTATTGTAGAGTTTTATCACGACAGAAGAGGCAGAGGCCTGAACAAGAAAGAAATTTGAAGACGAAACTAGAAAAAGACATGAAATATTAAGATATGGGCTTATTGAATAATATAAGACTAGTATAAAATATAGAGGTAAAAATTAAAAATACTTTTTGCACTGTCGTAGAAGTTTTGGCGCCAACATGAAAGAAGCTGATTTTGGTGTTCAGAATTTAAGTTTTATAATTTGTGTAAAAATCATCGTAATTCAAGGATGTGACGTACTATAAAACAAATTAACGGAGAAACATAATATGTAAACTTCAAGAAATTAAAACTAAAGACGTATTGAAGGACTCAAATAAGCTTTGTCTTAGTGAAGGAAATGACTTTTAAAAAGGGGAAGACAATATGTTAAGAAACTGAAGAAATGAATTCAAAATTTTAATATGAAAAAGAATTTGTTATTACGGAAGACGTGGCAGCATGGCCTAAAGGTCTTAGCCGGCCCCAGAAAGGGGCAAATTATTAAAAAAAAAATTAAAAAAAAGTGACAACTGTGAAGCGTGAACTGTCAGTTGTCAACTTGTCACCTATTGCCATTTTTTTAATCAAAAAACCGGGTGAAATCAGGTTAATTTTAATAAAACATGAAATTAAATGTACGTAATACAAACATAAACATTAATTGAAGGACTATTACGTGAAGACAGCTACAGTTCTATCAAGTAAGTTGCATAGCTACTAAATCATTGCATCACATTTCATTTGTTTTAAAATTAGCGTCAATATAGGTAGGTATTTTGCATAAAAAAGTCGTAAAAATTGAGCAAATAGTAGTGAGTGATACTTGTGATTACAGGACTGAAGAATTACGAAAATGTATTCAAGAATGAATAAATGGAGTCTTATACAAAAACGTATCGTTTTTCCTTGCCGGAGGTATTCCGCTAGCGGTGTTTTAAAAAGAAAAGAAACTGTAGGCAAAAATTTACTTCCCGGTAAAGTATATCATGGTTTCTTGTGCAGAGATGTTGAACAAATTAAAGAATATAACATGACAGCCTACTTTTTAACTCACGAAAAAACAAAAACTGAGTACTTACATTTAGAAAGGGATGATGCAAATAATGTATTCTCTGTTGGCTTCAGAACTACTCCACTAGATTCAATGGGCACACCTCACATATTAGAACATACTGTGTTATGTGGATCTGAGAAATACCCAGTGCGAGATCCATTCTTTAAAATGTTAAATCGTTCTTTAGCTACATTTATGAATGCACTTACCGGACCAGACTATACGTTTTATCCATTCTCATCACAAAATGAGATAGATTATAGAAATCTTCAAAAGGTATATTTAGATGCTGTATTTAAACCTAATTTATCCAGGTTAGATTTTTTACAAGAAGGCTGGCGACTCGAACATTCTAAGTTAGAAGACAAATCATCAGATTTAATATTTAAAGGAGTTGTTTACAATGAAATGAAGGGAGCTTTCTCTGAAACTAGTTCCTTATTTGGTCAAAAGTTTATTAATACAATATTACCAAAAGGTACATATGGTTATGTCTCAGGTGGAGATCCATTACACATTCCAGAACTAACTCATGAGCATTTAAAACAATTCCATTCAACTTATTATCATCCTAGCAATGCTAGAATATTTTCATATGGTAACTTTCCTCTTGAACACAACTTAAAATTCTTAAATGATGCTTATTTAAATAATTACAAGTACTTGGATCCTAAAAATAGCATTGTTGGACCTCAAGAAAGATGGACAAAGGAAAATAGGACTAATATATCCTGTAGAGTAGACCAATATGGTGGACCAGTTGAAAAACAAAATCAAATTGCTATTGGTCTGGTTATGTCAGATATAACAGATATATATGAAACATTTATGATGACTGCATTAGCTGAATTAATGATTGTCGGTCCAAACTCAGCTTTTTATAAGAGTTTAATAGAAAAAAATATATCTGGTGGTTATAATTCTCTAACTGGGTATGACAATCAAATAAGAGACACATTGTTTGTTGTCGGTTTAAAAGATATTGAGACATCTAAATTCGATACGATTGAAAATATTGTTAACCAGACAGTTGAAGACTGCTTCATTAAAGGTTTTGATAAAAACCATATTGAAAGTGTTTTACATGGTTTTGAGTTGTCTATTAAACATCAATCACCAAGATTTGGCTTAAATGTTTTGTTTAATCTAATGCCACTTTGGAACCACAATGGACCTGTAATGAATGCTTTAAAAATAAATCAGTTACTCAATCAGTTGAAAAATGACCTATTAAATCCTAGTTATGTTAAAAATGTTATAGAAAAGTATTTCATTTTGAATAAACATAAATTGATAATGACTATGCAACCTGATCCAAAATTTGATGATATTTTCAATATTGCTGAAGCTAACTTACTGAAGACTAAAGTTAAAGATCTCACTCCTGAACAAAGAGAACAAATATTTATAGATGGTTTAGAGCTTTCTAAAGCTCAAAAGAAAATTGAGAATTTAGATTTACTTCCATGTTTGAAGTTAGATGAAATAGCACTGAGTAAAACTGCTCCATCTCTCAAGCACACTATTGTAGGAACAATACCTTTACAACTTTGTGAAGCTAATACAAATGGTGTTACATATTTCAAAGGTGTTTTAGGAACTGATTGCTTAAATGATGAACAAAGACAAATGCTTCCATTTTTCAACTATGTTCTAGACAAGTTTGATACCAAATCCTATAACTATAGAGATTTTGATAAACAAGTGAGTAAGTCAACTTCTGGTTTAAGTTGTGTAGCTCATATAACTGAACATATTGGGCAGCAGGAACAATTCGAACAGGGAATATTATTAAGCAGTCATTGTTTAGATGAGAATTTACCTAAAATGCTTGATATTTGGACAGAAATATTCAAGAAACCAAACTTCAGTAATAGTGAAAGAATGACTATGCTTCTGAATAATTATTGTTCGTCATTAACCAATGGCATTATAGATAGTGGACATACTTATGCAATGCAAGCTGCCCGATCACTTGTTTCCTCAGTAGATGAATGCAAAGAAAGTCTTTTAGGTATTAAACATGTCATGAGTATGCAAAACGTACAGAAGAACTGTAAAATTGAAGATATTCAATTGATAGTTGATGAAATAGGAAATCAGTTACTCAAAGGCAATAACTTAAGAGCAACATTCCATTATTGTAATACTAATGAAAACATTCACAAAACTATTGAAGATTTCTGTACAAGCCTGTGTAAAGAAGATTCTCAGGAAGTTAACAGAATTAATTGGACTGATTGCAAAGATGTGTCAAAGTCTAATCGTGGTTTACACATTTCTATGAACATACCTGTTAACTTCTGTGCTAAAGCTATCCCAACAGTGCCTTACACTGATCCAGATTATCCAAAACTTAGAGTACTTTCAAGATTTTTGACTTCTAAGTACTTGCATCCAGTAGTTAGAGAACAAAATGGTGCATATGGTGGTGGAGCAATGCTGACAATTGATGGAGTATTTAACTTTTATTCATACAGAGATCCTAACTCTCGTGTCACCCTGGATGTTTTTGATGATACAGCTACTTGGATGGCACAAAACATTAACCTCATTGATGATCAGAATCTCTTTGAATCTAAATTATCAATCCTTCAACAAATGGATCAACCCATAGCAGAATACATGAAAGGAGTTGAACTATTCTTGTATGGACTTTCATACGACATTTGGAAAACACAGAGAGAAAGAGTTCTTACAGTTACAAAAGAAGATTTGATTGAAGTATGTCAGAAATATTTACAGCCAAATGCTTGGGCAGGAAAATGTGTTATTGGCAGTGGTGCTTCTCAACAGTTACAAAAGGACAATGAAATCTATGAAATTATTAATGGTCCTCAGGAATAATTTGCTGATTTCTTCGAAGATTAGTTTCCTCATTATTCTTTAACAGATCAGCAAATTTTGGCACTCACACATGAAACTAATTTTAACATAAAAGCCTTAATCAATTTTTTTCTTGTACAAGACATAAAAATCTAATCTCAAGCCTGCATAGATGTAATTTTGTTTGAGCCAATTAAAACACTAGTAGAGGACTTATTTACAACATACATTTATATTTGTATTTACATAATCAGACTAACACACTGGTAGTTACTGTTATGTGTTTTAAATTTTATAGTCTGTAGTTTAAAACTAATTAGCAATGTTGTAGATGTATTATGTTCTTAATAGGCCTTTATTACATTGTATTAGATTATAAAAAACCTGGTTTATAATATTTGACGATCAAGTTTCTGATCTTTTTTTATATACTCATTAAAATCCCTGGGTTAGGCAACAAAAAGAAAATGTGTTTTTTTCAATTCTCTAATAAATACAACATTGTCCTGGATTGTATATGTGCTTGGTTGGTGATGGGCCTGCCACCTATCACATGGCGGGTCAGTCATGGGTGCCCTAGTTGTGCCTCAGCTTACCGAAAATGTTAGTGTGAATATACCTATATAATTTAATTATTAAATTAGTGCCTTTGTAATTTATCTGAATTATGTCCTTTCCCTTTTTTCTATTTTATTATCCTCTTTTAAAATTAAAACTAATTTGTTATATTATTGTATTTGGAAAATATTTAGGTTGAATATTAATACTTAGTCAACCTAAGATGTCATTCATCACATTCAATAATATATTATGTAGATAAAAAAAAGGTAATTTATCAATTTACTCTTTTCACATGATTTTAAGTATATTCTTTACGACAATAATTATTATTCAGGAAAATCCAATTGTATTATTCAATTGATGCAAGTAAAATAAAAAGGAATAATTGTTACCAAACAAACAATATCGGCATAAAAAAACCTTTGTAAAGTATTACTACATAAACCTTTGTAAAATGTTACTGCATATTACTAAATACTTCTAACTTTTGTGTCATGAACATCATCAATTCATCATGATTCATGATTCAAACCCAATAATTATGACTCCCCTACAGGAAGGGATTATATCCCTTTCAAGTCAGTCACATTTCAAGTATGTAGGTAGCAATATATAAACATTTAGGTAGGTATAAGGAAATTTTAACCCAATGATGCAATTTTAAATTATGTAATTTAAAATGTGCATGTCTTAAACTTGGATACAGCATAATTCTAAAGAAATCCTTAAAAGAATTAATGAATATCTATTTATATTTGTTGGAAAGCCATACTTTCAAATTGACTACTAAAAATAGTTGTTGTTTTATGTTCCTTAGTCCACTTACTAATAAGTGATAAATATTGTTGAGAAGAACCTTTGTTGCCAATACCTATAAAAATATTTGACACCCTAACAAAATACAAAATGTTAATAATTATTAATTTTTTTACTTAACAATCTAGGTTAAACCGTTGTTAATTCTGTTTAATTATATGTTATTGAAGTATTTTGGAAGTTAATGCTAAGTTTTTATTGATAATGTGCTTACAGTGTGTATGTAATTAAGAATTTAGATTGTTGAGACTGTTATTAAAATATTTAATAGTTTACTGGTTTTTATTTTTTGAGTTTCTTAGTCATAGTGATACAGATCATATAAATTAGGATGGATTTATTCAATCTTATCACATTTGTTTTATTTAACGTTT
Organism: Calephelis virginiensis; assembly: GCA_002245475.1. Lineage (NCBI taxonomy): Eukaryota > Metazoa > Arthropoda > Insecta > Lepidoptera > Riodinidae > Calephelis > Calephelis virginiensis. The sequence continues at coordinate 10,452 of NJDC01002763.1, read as the reverse complement.
AAAACTAGATACCCAAGTATGCTATTTTGGTTGATCGCATCAAGTAGGGTATTTTAATACACTACTTCATGTAATTTTTTTCCTAACGCGCCAAAAGAAGTATAACTTCAATAAAATAAAAAAAATAACAAAAAAGGGTACAACTTTCGTGCACGCAAGTGTATTCGGGAACAATCGCAATACGAGACACGGTGCGGGAGGCAGGGGTCGACTGACGCACCAATCACGCGCTCGGATCGGTGTCACATCATGCCTTGCGTCCCGTTTGACCACCACAGAGACCTAAATAATTGTTTCTTCTCAACTAACGACTCTTGCCATCTTATGTGCCGGGGACTGTACTTATGTAAATACCTAATAATCATTATTGTTTATTAACCCTTATACATTAATTTCGAGTGAATATACTATTATTATTTTACTACTTAAGTACTTATCTTTGCGCCGACTCCAAAGAGGTAGGCAAAGAGTATCGAATGCCAAATGTATTTACTGTTATTTCTTTCGTATGTTTTTTCTTTTATGCAAAATTTTGCATTTTAAAAGCAATATGGGCCTGCCGTTTGCAATGACTTAGAGCTTCAACACAAAATTGCGATACGACGCGATGGGAATTCGCAACGCAGAAAGTTGCGATACGAATTGCTGGGATGCGATTTCGTGCGGCAAGGCGTCTCCCAGGGTGACCATCCATTGACGGTCATCAACAGTACCCACTTAACATATTTTAAATTGAAAACGAGGTCGTGACATGGATCGTAAAAAGAAGTGTGCCTT
>NJDC01002760.1:83445-94134 GCA_002245475.1 Calephelis virginiensis | reverse complement strand
TTTAAATCTTTTGTGTACTTTGCCTCCACAAAAAAAAAACATTTCAATGGCGATGGCGGTGTAGGTGCAACTATCTCAGTCCGATTTAAAGATGAGCCTGGTTGAGGGTTAACTTCAGGCATTGGTAGAGCGTTCCAAATTTGATCGTTGTTGCTCCCTATTACTAGAGAATCTTTGTGTGCAATCTCCAAAGTTGTGGATAAAGATGCATTTTCAAGGAGACGTTCCTTAATTTTTGCCAACGTCAGTCCAGCTATAAATGCCCCTCGAATAGCTTGATTTCTATGTTCTACAGCATCGACATTTTCATAATTGCAGTTTTGGGCCAAAAGATGAAGTTCACGTGCGTACTCGTTTTTATATATAATTATATATTATATATAATATGTAAATATATAATAATAAATAATAATAAAAAATATATTATTTAATGTATCAATTTAATTTACCTAGAATAAAACATAGTGACAGTCTTGACAAACATTAAAAAGTAAAAAAGAAGTTTATGTATAAGAAAGGAGATTATATATCAAAGTGTCAAAGATTTTCTTGCAGAAAAGTAAAAGTATCTTCACGCCCATATCCCCGAAGAGGTAGGCAGAGGTACAACCAAGGCACCCACGACTAGCCGAAGATACTAAGTCCCACAATGTGATAGGTGGCAAGCCTATCGCCAACCGGGCACAATTCCAATCCCGACCCACATTTTTTTTATTAGAAAATTGGAAAAATCCAATTTTCTTTTTGTTGGCCGACCCGGGATTCGAACCCGGGACCTCATGCAGTCAAGTCCAACACCCGGACCGCTAGACCACAGAGGCGATTTTCTTGCAGACAAGAATAAATAATAAAGTATTTCTAATATGATTGGTTGACGAGGAGTTTGTTTTGCCGTTTCTTCTCCTGTCTGGCTAGGTTTGGAAACTGTGGTAGTTTACGGTAGATAGGGATACATTAATTTACATATTAAAAATTGTTTGTGTTAATAAATAATCATGCAATAAATACAAAATACAGTGCGTAAATAGTAAGTAAATAATTAAAATGAGTAATTTGATTAAAACCTATTAACATCTTTGCACACCACAAGTTGGTAGAATATGTTGGAACGCTTAAATAATTTAGTGACATCTTTGTAACACTCATGTTCCGCAAATAAATATTTTTTCTTTCTTTCAAAAAAGTAATCATTTAAATTTGTTCACAATGTTTTATTGTTCATACAAAAAAATTGTTTTATATTTACTACAATTTGAATTATAAATTACAAAAAATTTTAAAATGTAAATAAGTTTAACCCTATCTACCGTAAGCTACCACCGTTTCCATACCTAGCCAGTCAGGGGAACAAATGGTGAAACAAACTACCCGGCAGCCAGATATAGTCAAATATAACAACTAAAACCTATCATCCTTGTAGTACCACTTTTTCCAAACATTGCCTTTTTTCTGAAATTATAATAAATTATTATTATTGTTACAAACATTATGTTATTTATGTCCTTGTGTTTTTCAAATGATGTATTAACTTAATTACTTAGATCATGCTCATCTACTGGTGTTAAAAACATAGTTTTAATGTGATTTGAAATGCTATGAGATCTAATAATATTAGTAGAACAAGGCTGATTTTCTCTACAAGATTTAGTTTGATTTATAAAGAACTAATTAAAATGATTACATATTTCTTGAGAAGCAGTATATACCGAGTTATTTATTTTAATTATTTCTATTTCTTCTAAAGGCATTTTATTTTGAAATGAACTTTAATTATGTCCCATGAAGCTGTACATTTATTAGAAGATTGTTTAATATATTCTAATAATGCCTGTTTCTGAGACTCTTGTATACATTTAACTAATACCTTTTTGTAACGTATGTAGGTAACTCATATTATTTCATTTTTTTGTTGCATTGGGAAGAAAGGTAGAATTTACAAGATGAGTGTCATCAATCATATCTTATTTTTGCTCGACATAAAATCAAGAGTAGCCCGAAATTCGCTTGGTCGTATACTAAGTCTAAAAGGCAAAATAAGTCTTGTTATCTACAATAAATTTCTCATTTGATAATATCGTTATAATAATAATTATTTTGAAAGAAACTTTAGTAAACCAAGCAATTGTTATTTATTTCAGCTACGCAATGATAAATGTAATAATGACAATATCATACATGATATTATAGTAACTACAAAAGAGAATTTTCAAATTAATTAAAGGCACGCGTCAAGATGTAGGGACCAAGTCTTAGATTTTAATAAGACATGCATCAAAAAATTCTACCTAAATTCTACTATTTGCTACCTTTGTTCAAAAAATTAGTACCTCTTCACAAACATGTTTTTAATCAAAAAAATCCATTTTTTGATTAAAGTAGGATTAAATTGGAGGGACCATTCTAATAGGCTTTTCCTGGAAATATTTAATATACTTGATATTTTTCTACCTAAATTCTACCTTTATTAGAATAATGTGACGTGTCTGAAACACAAACAGTTTTAAAAATATCGCCTAAAACGGTTGGTCCCATCATCTTGACGATTCAATAAATTGCGTTTTCCGTTCACTGTTTAGTTTTTTTTGCAACTTTTAAGTGGTCAATATTTTCTACTTAATTTCTACCTTAATAATATATATTTCTGTTTAAACTGAAGCTGGCTTTTGATGTTAAATAAGTGCTTAAATAATTGTAAGTAGTTGTAATTAAGGTAAAAGCACCTTCTTCTAACGAGTTATGATATTTTAAATCGTGTGTTAATTTTAATAAAAAAACTGGTAAGAACAAAAAGAATGTTTTGTAAACATGGATGTTGTATTCACACATTTAAGTCTATATTTTTTTTCTCCGCACATGTTTCTCCATGAGAGTACCCGGGTCGATCTCCTATGTAGAATAGATTATCTGCTTCACCTCCAGGTAGCCCCAAAGAGTAAAGTAACTGTCCATAGGGAAAAGCGGCTGGTAAGAGGCGAGCAAAGGTTAAATGAGTCATTACCAATAAGACCACTGTTGTAAGACTGCTTAATAAAATAATCTAAATCTTCATTTAACTGTTACAAGCGGTATTTCCTGTAATTTCTAGTTATTAATTATTCTTACGATACCCGTTATATTTTGGAATAAAAAGTAGCCTAAGGCTTTCATTAAAGTCTAGTTTGTTCTTTGATAAAATTTTAAACATCAAGTCAGCCATTTAGACGTTGAAACGGACATTACAGACATACACAATTTAGTATTTCTAATTAAGTATGCTTTATTTCGTGTAAATAGTAGGAAGACGTTAGTGTCTTTACAGTTTTAATGTATTTCTGTAATTTTCATGAAATTTATTAAATTCACACGGTTATAGCAATACCTAGCAGTAGATTTTTTTTAAAATAAGAAATCTAGAAAAATAATATTTAACAAGTGGAAGTTTCATCTTTTTATGTTCTAAGTGATTACATTTAGTGTGAAGTGCTATTCAAAAATCTCAAAAATACAGAAACTTTCGAGTTAAAGAGAATGTTGATAGAAAATATTTGTAGTTGAAATTAATAACCAAAGATATTTTAACTTCACATTAAAGGAAAGGTAACCTCATCAACGTTTCTCACATATATTTGATGAAAAATTTATTATTAGTTAATGAGGGTTGCTAAAAATCAAATGTGAAATACAATATTCATCAAAAATAAATTGTTGTTGGCGCCTTTTAAAACATGTAAGGCAGATCAGAAATAAAGTTCGTGTAAAAGTTTTAGAAGATTGAATTAAAAAAATCTTTACTTTTCTTAATTTTATTCTAAAACGAAGATGAATAATTCAGTTCGCATACAAAACTTTTACCCCAGTTGGCTAGGGTTAAAAAGTAGTCTAGGATCTTTAAGCCCGTTGTTGTGAAACCGTTACAGACCAATTTTCGCATTCACATTTGTAATACCAAGGGCTATATTTTCAAATAAATACAACTTATTAAACTGTAAAAAATAGCATACTTATTCATTAAGATAAAATTTTAGATAAGCAAACCTCATTATCTATCGTCAAATAAAGTATAAACACTATTCGATTCGCCTCTGTGGCTGTGTCGCCAGCATTGGACTTTACTTGTTGTAGTCTTAGGTTCAATCCCCGAGTCGGGCGACAAAAATAAGAAAATACGTATTAATTTTAAATTGTCTAATAAAATAATATGGCTCGGGATTTGATATGTGCCTGTTTGGCAATAGGCTTGTCACCTACTACATTGCAGCTTCTTCAGCTAGCCGTAGTTGTAGTTAGGTACTCGTTTGTGCCTCTGCCTACCTCTTCGGAGATAAGGTCGTAAAATACTTTTTTTACTTTACTTTCATTAATCGAATACAGAGACGTAGCTTGAGATTACTAAGCATTTGAAAATAAATATAATGTTCCCACTCACACTTGTCAGACGTACCATAGGTAATGTCACGATTCTTGCATACCTGCCAAGCTTACTCTACGTTCCACTAGTTTCACGTCTCACGTCTTAGAAACACACCGGTTCCGGAAACTCTTGACACTGCCCTTGGATAAAACCCGAGATTTTTAATTTTTTGAATTTGATTGTGAAATGTCTCCCCGGGTACCTACATCCATCCACATTCGCATTGGGTATCTGCTTTGTCAATCTTTCATGTGTCTAATGACATGGAAAATAATGGAAATAATTTTCCAAATGACCGAACCAGCGGAGCATACCCTTTCGCATTTTGCCACCAACACTTTCTTTCAATCCCACTCTTTCTCGGATCTCACTGTTACGATTGCGGTCAGAGAGTGTTGCACCACAGATTAACCGAAACGCTCTCATTTCGACCGCATTTATCCTACTTTCATGCTGTCTCTGACATACCCACCTCTCGTTTCCAAATAATAATGTTGAAATAATAAGCACAGAATTATGAAAAGCAAGTCTAGCTTTTTGACTCAAAACTAGCTTTGAAATAGCTTACCTAACGCTCCATTTACACTATTCCTGCACACACTTTCCTCTCGACATCTGCGATGTGCCTTCTATCTCTGCTAAAAGCGCAGCCACAATATACAATTTCATTCACTTATTCCAACACTACATCATCAACCAAAACTCTTACATCCATTCTGGCTACGTCTCTTTCAAACACCATTATTTTTGGTTTTCATCGCATTTAAATGTAAGCCCCTTTCTTTACAATCTCCTATAACTGTGACCAGTGTTTGCAGCTCAGATGGTGTAGAGCCCAAAAGTACATGGAAACTTAATTAAAATAAACCACCCACTTTATGGACCGCTAAAAATTACAAGTATTCAGTGAATTCAAAACTACGGAAACTATAATGATGATAATAATAAAAAATGTCTTGTGGTCGAAATGTGGACAAATACCTAGTATAGGCTTGATTCCTCAGCGCAGCTTGGTAATATACTGAGCCCTTCGTGTGCGAGTGTGGCAGGATAACTCAGTACTTAAAATACTATTTTATAAAAATATGGCATATTTTAAAGGTAGAAATCAGGTAGAAAATATTGACCACTCAAAAGTTACAAAAAAAACTAAACAGTTGCCGGAAAAAGCTATTTATTGAATCGTCAAGATGAAGGGACCAACTATTTTAGTCGATATTTTTAAAACTGTTTGTGTTTCAGACACGTTACATTATTCTAATAAAGGTAGAATTTAGGTAGAAAAATATCAAGTATATAAAATACTTCCAGGAGCAGCCTATTAGAATGGTCCCTCCATCTTGACGTCAAGATAGAGGGACCAACATTTTTCAGTTAAAAAACATGTTTGTGATGAGGTACTAATTTTTTGAGCGAGGGTAGCAAATAGTAGAATTTAGGTAGATTTTTTTGATGTATGTTATATTAAAATCCGAGACTTGGTCCCTCTATCTTGACGTTCGCAATTAAAGGTTTATTACTAAATATATTACAAAAGCACTTGTATCATATTCTACCAATGTTTTTTGTCGAGTGTGCTCTTTCTTTATCTATGTCCGTCCAATTGATATTTAATCGATGTTTTCAGGAGAGGCGTTTCGTAGTATTTGGAAAGAAGCGCAAGTTGATAAAAGGCCAGCGAACTGGAATAGCGAATTACCACCCTATTTCAATTTTGAATGTACTGAGTAAACTATGTAAAGGATAGTTCTCTCACATATATATCCTATAGTAGCTGACTCAATTCCTATGAGCAGCATAGTTTCATGAAAAATAGATCTACAACTACTAACTTAGGAGTACTTATGGATCATATATCTAGTGGTATAGAAGGCGGTTCACCTGTTGATGTGATCTACACGGACTTCGAAAAGGCATTTGACCGTCTAGATCACGTTATAGTTTTGCGCAAGTTAGGACAATAGGCATCCGTGGCAATCTGCTACGATGGAAGGAGTCATACTTACACAATCGTTCATAAGCTCTAGTCGTAGGGATTATCGTTCCGACTTTATTTATATCCCTTCTAGAGTACCTCAAGGATCAATTCTGGGCGCGCTTCCCTACGCTGTCAGTTTGTATGACGTAGGAAGAACCATGAACATTTTCTCATGTATGTTGACGAAACAAAAATATATATGCGGATAACCGATGAGGCTGATTGTATAAAATTACAAGCTGACCTTGACAGATTGGTACGGTACTATGATGATAACCGCATAACAGTCAACCTAAATAAGTATTCGTATATTTCTTTGTCAAAAAAAATATCCAATAAAATTTGATTACACACTAAATAATGTGAAGATAAGTAAAGCAAGTAGTGTAAGAGATCTTGATGTAATCATCGATGCCAAATTAACTTTTGCTTATCATGTTGATGTGGTTGTGAACAAAGCCTATAAGAACCTTGGCTTCATATTGAGGGTCAGTTATGCATTCTCTGATACTAACTGTCTGAAGGTTTTGTGTTGTGCATACCTAAGAAGCATTCTTGAGTTTTGCAGTGCAATCTGGAAAGCTCATTATATAACATACATACAAAAAATTTAACATATACAATCTGACTTCATAAAATGCTTAAATTTTCGGAGCTATAAAACCTTTATAAATTATGATGAATTCTGTAAGCGTTACCATTTTATGACTTACCTTGACTGACATTTATTTCTTATATAGCATTTGCAATGGGAAGTCGAAATCTTCTTGGAACTCTCATCTAAAATATTTAAATTTTCATGTACCAAAAACTTGAACAAGGCACAGCACACACAAAGCCTATTTTCCAGCCACGGTAGTTTTACAAACTATGCCCAAAACACACCCATTAACAGAATTCACTTCAATTCAATTCAGAACTTATAATAGAAAATTTTAACCACATTGATATATTAGATAATACAACTTTTGACACGAGAACTTTTAAACGAGAAATACTTACCAGGTACTTAATAAAATATATTAAGTAATTAAAAAAGGTATTAATTGTATGAAAATAATAAATTAATTACCAGCTCTATGAAATCTTAGTAAATAAACATATAAATATTACCCAACAAATTACACGAACATCAAACAATTTACTTGTGATGCAAGTGTTGTCCAACGGTAATATACACAGCAATGCATATATTAAATAATAAATGAATTAAATAAATTAAATTATCTAACCACTTCTTCTCCGACATACCTAGTCACACAATAACATCAAAACATTGGTAATAGGAGTGTCCTTTTTTTCAACAGTTAAATAAATTATAAAATACAAAATATAAAAATTATAAAAAATAATTCACCCAAAAAATAAGCAAAATATGTTCTTTTATAACATTTTAATATAGTTACATTATTTATACGTGCTTATAATAAACCAGCTTTTAAAAGTAAATTTTATGTAGGAACTTACAAACATAAAAATTCATAGTACGTTAACCGCAAATTGTAAAATAACCTAAATATGCCTTCTTACATTTTTTTTGTATTTTGTTCTTGTCGTATTTTAAATCTTGAATAATATGATGTAATGACAAGGTAGGTACAATGCAGGTCACGGGAGATGAGATCTGTCATGTGGCCGTAATGGACATGCCGCGCAGGTACACTCGCACTCAAAATAGTTTCATTAATTAAGCGTATAATTACTAGTAATCACAAATCAATATCTTTTAACGGCTGTGTTATATTGTGACAATTTGTAATATTTTTTATCAAGTTCATATTATATAATAAGACAAACATATTAAAAGAGGTTTAATATATCATATTAAAGGTCAAACACAACAGACAGATCCAAGTTCAAACATTTTTTTTTCAAATCTCAACTCCAATGGGACTATAATGGGTTATGAATTTTTTTTTATGAAAATCGTAACTATTTTACGCTGACGAGTTCGCGAGCAAACAGCTAGTGATAAATAATCTATCGTAGATTTGAACTCAAATAGCAACCCGTGTTCGTCCAGGTCCGTTGAGTAGAATAGACCATCTGCATTTCTACCAAGCAGCTCATAACATAGTTAAGTTTAAAAGATAAGTCATAAAATAGAAATTTTGACACATGATCCGATTGTTTGCAGTAGCAAGCTATATTTGTTTACAATTAAATCAGCAATATTTAGCCTTACACAAGCCCTAAACAAGGGCGTGTAAATAAATTTGTATGAACATTACTGCCTCTTATATTTCGTGTATAGGTACATCCTCTCTGTCAAACAATTTTTTATTAGTAGCATTTTTTCTATGCATTGTTTACACTTCTTGTATACACTAGCGCAAAACTTTTATTAGTAAGGCCATAGATATTTAACTTAGCTTTATCTTTATTTATAAAAACAGACAATAACTACTGATTGGTTACAATATTATATAACTCAAAACTAGATCTAGAATATTTATATACTTTCCCTCAAACCTGAAAACTCCATTTAGTGGACATGAACTGGCAAAATAACCCTAAATATCGTCATTTTATAATTACTTTTTCGAAAGATAACAAATGACTCCGAAATGGTGATATATACATTTTGTCTACTTTCTACTAGAAGTTTTTGATTTACACTTAACAATGCACACATTTTGGCTTGACGACCTACGATCCAAAACCACTAGCTGGATCGTGATAAAATTAATATGGTACCACCACTGAATTAGACCTATCTTTCTACAACATAACCATCAAAATCGGTACGGCTGTTCGAGTTGAGTAGCAATCATTCAAAAACACACAGTCGAATCAAAAACCTCCTTCTCTTTTGGAGTATGTTAAAAACTTTCAAGATTGATCCGAAGCTAGTTTAAAGGCTTTCGTGGCTCAATTTTGTAAAACTTTGTACTTGAATTAAGAAATAAGTCCAAATATTCGACATATTAATAGTATTAAAATCAATTAATCTCTAAGCCGATACGTATTGGGTATATTGTTGTACTAAATAACCACAAAATCAGTTATCCACTTTTAAAGAAAATTGGACTCGGTAGCTAAAGAGTAGCAGTGGCAGCCTTCCAGCATCCAGTGAAATAACCTGAAGGTCACACCTTCTCTACACATTATGTTGAACTGGAAAAACTGAATTACTGCTCACTAGCAATTACTAACGGATTACCTTGGGGATCATCGTATCTATCATTACTATGAATATCAAACATAGAAATGATACCATACGTTAAAATAGTCAAACAAATACAAGTAACAAAAAGACAAGCGAGAACTGAGGACGGAAAATATGGTGCACAATGGATAACATTCCCGAATTCATTAGTTTTATTCTTTTCGTCAGTATCACCTGTTGTTCTACGTGAGCATTTAGTTCCTGGACGACATATTTTATTTTGTCCTATACGTCTCAGCATTGCTTCATTGGAATCGCCACGACGTAACACCATCGGATTCGTATAGAACGGTTGCACCTGAAAAATACCGTTTCTAAATACAATTTATTCACTCCTTACCGGTTGTACAATGGGGATTATTCTTTGCCTGTAGAAATACTATCCTATCCGGTAGACAGTAGTACCACGAAAGATTTTGCATTTCCCGCGGTCCTACTAAAAAACAGAGATGGTGCCTGGTTTAGTAAATAAAACATGAGGCGGATAGGTTACCTAGGGCTTTACGAATTGCTAATACCGTCTGGAGAGATTTTGTGGGAAATAAAACACACGGTTACACGTTTGCAGGGGCGAGAGCGAGGCGCAGAATGTTCACAATACACTGGGAGTTTCTTCTAGTTCTTGAGCGTTCCCAGTGGTTTTTCTGGAGGACCGACCGCGAATGAATCCCCGATTCCCGGTCCGCGTTTTTATACAATTCGGGAACGGAATTCTGGAACATTCTATTCCTCACCCCTGGGACCATATTTTATTGAATTTCTTTATTAAATTGTACAACTATCCACTTATAATATATTACAAACCTATTGTCTAGTCTAGACTTATCCTAGCATACATAGTTGTGCACGCGACTGCGCTTGGTTTTCGTGTGGCGGCGAATTTCTGCGATTTGTGCCTTTTATACTACCCTGCCCCCCGCGGCTTAGTATAAAACGTGCGGGCGCGGCGCTCCCGATTTATTAGCGTTACGGGCACGGTCGCATGCACATTACAAACGCTTTTCCACCTATAATAACATATTCCAATATCATTATATTCTGGTAAGTAAAACACAAGAAATTTTACACTTTATTATCAAACTTAAACTTAGCCGATTTTTTGGCTATTTACAAGACTTACATGTTTCGTATTACGATAAGACGGTCTAGCTA
>NJDC01002760.1:68800-83201 GCA_002245475.1 Calephelis virginiensis | reverse complement strand
AGGGACTATACCCTATCATTCTAGTTTGAAAAAAATAAACTACTCAAAAACATATAGATCAGAAATTAGTTCCTAATTCTACAGCAAAAAAAGGTACTGTACCATACTACTTGAGGGAAAAAACAGCTAATAAATCCTTCAATTTAACTAGTAATAACCACTTTTTCATGAATAAATTTAGGTTGCTGCATCAAAACATTACTGGTGCATAAAATAAACCTGATTATCCTCAAGCCGCTATTAGTGAACTCAGAGACTCTCTAGGTAAAGCACATGTTACTTGTCTTTCTGAAACATTTTTAAAACAAGGTTCTGAACAAAATTTTCAACTTGATGGATACTATACAGCTTCTTATTTCTCACGGAGTAACCAGCGTCGTGGTGGCGCCTGTATATTAGTGTGTAAAGATCTTCATTATAAAACTTTTGATTCACAAATGCACATACCATATTCTTTTGAATGCTGTGCAGTTGAGATAATGAACTATAATTTAATAGTAATATGTATTTATCGTACTCCTTATTTAAATGTAGATGTTTTTCTTAATAAATTAGAATTATTACTACAAAATACATTGAACAATTCTAAAAACAAATTTGTTTTACGAAGAGATTGGAACATAGACCTTTTACAACCTACCAATACTTACAAAAATTTAACACGCATTTTAAAAAAATAATAATTTTTAAAAAGATGCATGTTTAGATGTAATGTCTGTTTTTTGCCCTCTAAGATTATCAAGTAATAAAAATGGAGGATTTATTTACTGTTGGTCCGGGCTCCTTTGTAGAATAGACTATCTGCCTGGATAGCTATAAGAACGAAGTGAGGGAAATTCGAGCAGAGATCTTGGCCTTAAAGCAAGACATAGAAATAAAGCAACAGCGAGATTTGTGAGGGATATCGAGATAACCGGCATTACATAGCATCAGGGTGAAAATTTACAACATAAAGTGACTAATCTCACGGCAGAAATCGGTGTTAGCGTTGACCTCCATGACATTGATGACGTCAAGTGTGTTGGTACTCGAGGAGGTGGGGGGCCAGTTAGAGAGGCCGAGGCCTGTGGGCTGTCATTCTTACTCTTACGGGGCCAGCACCTCGGGACCGATGCTGCGCGCTTCCAGGGTATGTCGAGGTATGACTACAGATATGATTGAAGTCCCAGGTAATTTTCGTCGTATCTACATTATTGAACATCTCACAAAAAAAACGGGATCCTTGTTAGTAAAGCTCGCTCTACAGGATCACAGTTAAAATTAAAATATGTGTGGACTTCAAATGGGTCTATTTTTATGCGAAGAACGGAAATATCCTCGGAGATTTTTTCAACTTGGGGAGGATTTATGTATGATTCAACCAAAAAGTTTTCTGCGACGTTTAGACGTTCAGTAAATTCTTCACGTTTTATTGTTCCAGCGACTTGTTCCCGACAAAGAATTATTGAAATGAATCCTCGTCCACCTCTTTTGTACGGTTTGCTAAAGATTCACAAAGATGGTTGTCCAATGCGTCCAATTGTTTCTTATATTGGTGCACCAGCGTATGGTTAAAACTCACCAACCCACAGTATAAAGTAAATCTTGTAGGTAGGATCAAAGACATAGTTTTACCGAATCAGTGTATACTAATTTCTTTCGATGTTGAGAATTTATTCTCAAATGTTCCTTCAGAAGACTGTACAATGGAAAAAATATTTGTGCAGCGTCGACAACATCCTAAAGAGATAAATGAAATTGCAGATATGACTAGCGCTTGTATAAAACAAAATTATTTCAGGTAGAACGGGTAGTACTACGTTCAAAAGGAGGGTTTTACAATGGCTTCTTTGCTGGCCTTTGATGACAGAGTTTCTTATGGCTAATTTTGAAACACAGCACATTGTAGGTAAAAGTCATATATTATACTATTACAGATACGTATGCGACATAATCATATGTTGGACAGGTACAGAAAAGATATTTGGAAGTTTTTGTTAATATTCTAAATAACAATTCCCCAAATATTAAATTTAAGTTAGATAGAAAAAGAAAATTCGTTAAATTTTCTTATCTGACCATAACTAGGGCAAATAATAGGCATCGCTTTAGGATCTTTCGCAAGCCAACTTATAGTATTACGACCAAAAAGTACATATAAATACTACGTAATAAGAGGCGGGACTTCCATAGACACATAGCAAACCCGAAGTTTACTTAAAGTGACACATGACACTTGACAGATAGGTATAACCCGATTAATTTGAAAGTAAATTTAAAGGCATTCAGATTTAAGACAACTAGGTAGGTAGTGTAGTATATGTTTAGTTGAATAAAAAACATAGCAAACTTAATTATTTCATTTTTTTAAATATAAATGTTGCACCAAACTGATTACGACTGTTCCTGCGTCATCATGTCTTACTTCTTTTTTCTTTAGTCAGGTTTTGACATTTGGGTCAGCATTTTGCCATTAGTGAAGTAGAAATTTGCATCAAATTTACTAAAATCGGGATTTGATTATAATTAGTCATAATTATCAATAAGTCATGTCAGGGTCTTGGGTGAACGGTGGCCTAATTACTCAAGCTCATATAGTGAGATTTGGCGACAAACAGGGAATATACGATACGTTAATTTCTTCGTGATTATTTCATTTGTGCACTTTCACTAAACAAAATTGTACAAAATGCCACCAAAATTGACTCTTTTCACTCAATATAAACACGAAATTCAATAATTATGAAAAAACTTCGACCATCGTTTCTCTCGATGGCGCCAAAACTCCTCATGTCTTACTTAAATAAGTGAGCACCTTGACGCCCATATCCACGAATAGGTGGTCAGAGGCACAACCAGGGCACCCGCGACTAGTCGAAGACACTAAGTCCCACAATGTGATAGGTGGCAAGCCTATCGCCAATCGGACACATATCCAATCCCAGGCAACATTTTTTTTATTAGAAAATTGGAAAAACCAAATTTTCTTTTTATTTCCCGACCCGGGAATCGAACCCGGGGCCACACGCAGTCAAGTCCAACACCTGGACAGCTAGCTAAAGACATTTCCTATGGCTTTGTTAATAATGACATTTGCTGATCGAGCTGTCTGGCAAGGAGGCAGATGGTGTATTGAACATAGAGGACTCGTACTAACACGGGGTACAAGGACGTTTGATTATATTACTTGAGGGTATGGCAGTGTTGTATTTAATAAACAGATTTATGAATACCAGATCTGAAAGCAATGCAGCGTCATTAAATTAGTATTTTGATTTTATGTCGAGATTTTGAGCTTTACTCTTAAAATATCTATGGCTAGGTTCGGCGCGGTGCTTGTAATGGTAAATTATAGACACTGGATTAACGGTTTATCGGACTGGAGGAAATGTAACAGAAGCTAAAGAATAACGCGTTTTGAAGTTAGTTAAAAAATCCGTAGTCGAAATGATAACTCAGTTAATTAATGATTAACGAGTTAATACCCAGCTATGGACACAGTTGATCTACTCATAGACTTGACCCTTGTCTACTGTAACTAGAGGTAGGTATTAAATAACTTTACAGTGAATAAGTCACTGTGATTCGCTGATCAACGTGACCGCTGTAATCTGTCAACAAGGAACTACGTTCCAAAGTAACGTAGATTACCTATGCCGTTGCCGTTCCATGGCAGAGATGGCGACACGTCACGTTTGACGTCGCTATCTAGATATTATATTCTTTAAATTATTACTTTACAACATTGATTTAAATAATAAAAAAGTGTGAAAATTATTTTAAATTAACGCTCTCGCTCTCTTGCATAATTAAAAATACATAAAATAAAAAAAAGAATAAGGCAAATTGAGAAAATGGAAATATCCTCCTTTTTAAAAGTCTGTTGAAAATCCGGCTCTGCGGCATTGCGTTACTTGGAAGACGAGTGTGACTTCTGAATCGTTTGCCTAATTATATTCGAAGCAATAACTGTGTCGATAACAACCTAAATTAAAGGAATTTATGACCTAGGTAACATGTATTGTGCTGAGAGTGACCGACGTGACAAAGTCACGATTATTTTTTAACGTTACTTTCTTGTCACTGAAACTACGGTCACTGCGATTGAAAAGTAACGATTTATCACATGTCTAACTGTAACTGTTGAGGTACCTACTAGCGACACAATAACGTTTCCTTTTCAAATTTATCGTTAACGCAATTCCACAAAATGCAAGTAAATTGGTTAAAATTTGATGCGATAATGTGGTAGAATAAATATAATTATATGTATCACCTTCAAAACACCCAAATTTCGTTACCAAATTATTTTCATTTCATTTCAACAAAATACAGAAATGGACTATTAATCATGCTTAGACAGTAGCCACTTGTGCAGCAAAGTGAGATCAACAGCGTATATACAAAGCAAATGTAAGGGGTAGCGCCGACTTCGACGGTCCGCAGCGTGTCGGGTCGGGACGTAACGCACTGTGGGTTACTCCATAAAAATCTATGAAAACGACCTTGGTGAATTATTGTGATGCTATGCGGAACGTCTAAAGTTTGCGCTATGCTTTGCTGTTGTTTAGTTTGTCGTATATTTACGTAAAAAACCTAAAATCAACTTTAATGATAACTTGCTTTTACCAGTTTGCTGTTTATGTAGGTACCTGGTATCTGGAGATTGTGACTGTGCTGCCATCCCTAGTATTCACCAACACTATGGGCTCTCCACAAAAAAATGAATATTCCTTAGGAGCTCCTCCTTCGATTTTCGTTTTTCCGACTTCTTCCCCACCTTCCAAGAGTGCGACATCATCTGTAATAGCAGCACGTGTACCTAGTTTTGGGAGTTTTATTTTGTGTTTCGTAGTAAAAGATCGTGTTACTTTGTCTATATACTAAAAATAAAAAGGAAAGATTTGTATGTTTGTTTGTTTATAAACTACTAGCTGTTGCCCGCGGCTTTGCCTGCGTGGTTATTGGTCACAAAGGATCGTTTTGTATGTGTAAAATTTCATGAAAATCCGTTCAGCATTTTTTGCATGAAGGAGTAACAAACAAACAACCATACAACCTTCGCATTTATAACATTAATAGGATAATAGGCTCCGAAATTACTGAACCGATTTCAAAAATTCTTTCACCATTATAAGCCGACGTTATCCCTGATGAACATGGACTACATATTTTGTAACTAGAAAAAATTAGAGATCCCTACTAAAACTTCAATAATAATTTAACCCAAAGTGTAAAAAAGGAAGTTATAAATTATCTTTCATCGCGTGCGCTGCGAATACCGTTGGAGGTAGACCACAAAAATGTTCTACAATATCAACAGCATAATTGTCAATATCTACAGAAAACTCCGCGACGCCACATATCTAACTTTTATAGTTAAGGTGTTATAACTACTTTTTTACATTTTAAAAGTTGATAGAAATGCCGTCCATATTCGGACCATGTTATCTATATCTTCATATTAATCCTCATACAAATAAATCATTTTATATTTAAGACTGTTTCAATGCCTTGTGATTACTTTCTGAATTATTTAAATTGAACAATCCATTTAAAAGATATTATGAAATTTTTCATTCTAAACGAAATAGTTACCTACCTACACTCGAAAATTATCTGACGCGAGCGCGGTGTGCCACGCGACGACACCGCGTGAGTTTATATCATACTAGCGACCTGACGCAGTTTCGCTCTGGTAATAGAACTTAGGTACATAATCTATACTAATAATAAAGGGGAAATATTTGATTGCTTGTTTGTTTGTTTGTATCAAATAGTCTGCGAAGCTGCTGGACCTATTCCAAAAATTCTTATTCCATTAGAGGCTCACGATATACTACAGTAAAATTTATCACTCATAAGGGAAAACGGTGGTTTGCGGAGAATTACTCTTGCATTTTGTTATAGGTGGCGTTGCTGTCGGTATGTCAAATACTAATCGGCTTGACATATTGGGTTAAAATTTCGTGAGTGTATTTCTATACTTTCACACACACGTATTATGCATACTTCATCAATTTTTCCATACATATAAATAAAATTTAATTGCCGTAATGTCCGTACAAGCATATTCAGAGCAATTGCACAAAACGTCTTTTTTTTAATTAGTTACACAAATTTTAGATAGGAAATATTTGATTGTCGCTTTGTCTGTATCAAATAGTATTGAAAATTATTACACCATTAGAAGCCTGAATTGCCGCTGATAAACAAAGGCTCATTCCCACGCGTCAAAGGATAGTAAAAATTATCCTTCCGTATTTACTTACCTATTTTTTTTTCACATAACTAAAACTACTAATCCGATTGGGTTCAAATTTTGTATTTCG
Organism: Calephelis virginiensis; assembly: GCA_002245475.1. NCBI lineage: Eukaryota > Metazoa > Arthropoda > Insecta > Lepidoptera > Riodinidae > Calephelis > Calephelis virginiensis. The sequence continues at coordinate 76,890 of NJDC01002760.1, read as the reverse complement.
ATAGTTTTCTGTATTATTTAAAAGTCTAATTAGACTCGCTAGATGGAGCTGTTGTCGGTAAATCAACTACACTATACTGTTAAAGAAAAAAGTAGTTGACTGTTTACGTGTTTGTTTGTATTTAATAGGCTCCAAAACTATAAGACCGATTTGAAAAAAAATATTTTACCATTAGAAGTAGACATGATCGCCGATGGACATAGGCTACGTAATTTCTTTGCGAAATTAGAAATTAGTCCATCCGTGCGTAGCCGGGAAGGGCTGCTAGTTTTATGTAATATAATATGTAATAAATTCGGAACGCTCGAAGTACATTTGGTTGCTTCCTTTCTTTCTGAAGTCTCTCTAGTTTACCACGTCGCAATATAATCATTCTTTTTTCGAATGGTGCCACATACATTTTATCGACATTTCACTAGTATTTTTGAGTTATAATTGATAATGCATACATTTTCATCTGTGTTGAGGACATCTTTAATAATGCCACCGTCAACGTGTCCACGGAAATTTATGCATTTTAATACAAAAACTGCTCTCAGGTCACGTTAAAATCAATATCGGACTTATGATGTTTTTTTAAATACTTTTCCAAAAAAAACATCACAATTGTTTTTTGGCCCACCGATCGCGTAACAAATATACAGTAGAATTGAAACCTCTTCTTTTTGAAATCGGTTAGAAGGTGGTATAAATTTAAAAATCATTCAATTTCATTGCCTACCAAGCAGCAACTCAACGCTTACTACGAGTGTAATATTATTTTTACGTTTCCTTCGTCATTGCACAAGTTTCCGACATAGGTACTTATATAAGTATTAATATTAATAAATAAATATATAAGACCTCTTTCATATTATATTGTTGTTAATGAATATTTGATATGAGTAGTTACACGTTTCCTTTTACAAATATAATATGATTAGTTACCAATACGTTTATTATCTGACAGTAAGAATTACCAATGGTCCATTGCTTTTCGCCCATGGTAAAAGTAAACTCAATTTCAAATTCCAAATAAGACATTCTCGTGATAAGTTTTTTGTTTTGCCAACGTTCATCGGTCACTTCCGGCACCTGAGTGAATGTAGACCGACGCGCGCCCACTGCTGTGTACACACCTTCAACAGAATTACATCCACTTTGTTGATTTAAAATAAACCGAGAATTTGTTACTTCTTTTTTATATTTTAAATTTGTCTGTTTGCGTTGGACTAATTTTACTTAAGTATGGCTCGTAATTTAAATCAACGGAAATAAAACATGTACTTATAAAAAGTGCGTGCAAAAAAAATATTTAGAAAATGTCTTTCTGTAATGGAAGCTATTTCCAAGTAAAGAAAAGCAAAATACTAACCCAACAACCGAAACAATGCTGCATCACTAGCTATAGTAACGTCTGTAGTATCCGATTCTTTATCTGCTATTTTTCTAGATGCAGTTTTTTTAATAGTCATTGGGTTTTTCTTTCCTGTATAAAAAGCTATAACTGGATCTACGGAAACTTGACGAACCAAGGTACAAACCGCTTTCATTACAACATCATGTTCTTTTAAATTATTTATTCGACTTTGATTAAAATCATCTACAAACTGAATGTAGGCATGCTTTAACTTATTATGAATGCGAAATGTGTGACTATTCGTAATGCTTAAATAAAATGTATTTTGCAATAGTTTTGGCAAAGTTTTCGTTAATGTTTTATAAGGCGACACTACCGACGGTATGTATTTGACATTTCCTAGTTTTAAAGAATGACGTAAAAAAGAATAAGGTGAACCAGTGTTATCTTTTGCAGTAATATCCTCCATACTTAAAGATTCTTCAATGAAAACCAGAATCATGAGATTTTTATTTATAGCCCGCTCTATTACATCTTCAAATTGTTTCGGAGACATTTTTTGAAGAGGATTTGTTTTGGCACTGTACGTTATAGTTTTATCAAAGTCAAATAAGAATACTGGTAACGTTGATAGTCCCATCGTTGAATAAAATAAACAAAATAATAACAATGAATTCCACATATTTTAGGCGCTCTTGAAACTTGTATTAAACTGACTTTTCACTTTGACAGCAAAGTAAAGAAATTTGAAATAAATCAAGAAACATGTATTAGATTTTTCTTCTTTAATTGAAGAAGGTTGCACTTTAAAAATAGGTAGGTAGTGACGGGCATAGCTTCTCTAACTAATTTGTGGCGAAAAAGTTTAGCTTCTGTCGACAATATAAGTCAATTGACTTAAATTTTCGACAGACGCTTAACTTTTTTGCTGCAATTGACAAATAACAATACTGCTAAGAAAATTATATAAATTTTTAGAACATTTTTGATTTTTTTCATTTGATACAAAACTTGTGAGAGTTACTGTTATTTACCTAGTATAGTCAGTTTTTCCCCGTGTTGGTCCGGGCTCCTGTGCAGAATAGACCACCTGCCTTTCTGCCAGGCAGCTCGTAAAAGGCGAGCATATACTTAACGTCACTAACACCGTGACATCTGACTAGGTGGTAGAGTTTCGCAGCGACTCATCCGAATTGGTACCATCGCCATACCTACCTATTCCTGCTGCCATAACGTCATGAGGTGTTCCGGTTTGGAGGGTAAGGTTGCCCGTAAACTTACTTTTGCTCAAGGTCTAACATCCCAGCTTCAAGTTGGCAACGCACCATTACCACCTTTGCTGTCTCTAGGCGACGTGAATTTCTTATCATTAGGAAATCCGTCTACTTGTTTGCCTTCCAATATCACAAAAAAAACCTAGGTGTCTACCACAGAGGACATTACTGCCTAGTAAGTACGTAGTACTCTAATTAGTCTGTGCTAGTAAGCACCTACAGTTCCCGTAAAAGCTAAATGCGCCTCGCAGGAAGTTCGTTTTAAGCTGGCGCAGGCACAATCGAGTGTAATAATCGAATAGCAACTTCCGGCGTCAGTTCAAAAACATGTATTTGTTGTATGTTTGTTGTTCCCGTTCAGTATATCAATTATCTATACTTTGTTTTGTGTTATAAACAAGACAATTATGCACGTGCAAGATAGAAAGAATGTCATGTCATATCCTACCCATACTCAATAAACATCCAAAAGGTTGTCTTTTTTCTATAGTAATAGTCATGGGTGCCCTGGTTCTGCCTACCTCTTCGTGGATTTGGGCGGGAAGATACTAACTGATTTTAAAGTTACAGTTACGTATTTTACTACTTTAGAAATGTCTCTCGCGGAAACTATTAGCTAATACTAAGTCCAACAATGTGATAGTTGGCAAACCTATTGCCAACCGGGCACGTATCCAATCCAGAGCAACATACTTTTTATTAGAAAGTTTTAAAAACCCATTCTTTTTTTGTTGCCCAGCCTGGACATAAGATGCGGAACCTCATGAAGTCAAGTCCAACACCTACACCGCTAGACCACTAAGGCGATAAATAAAAATTTTAAATTTTGAAAATGATGAAAATAAATGTAAACGTGTGTATTTTAAACGAATTTATACAAAATTAAAACGTTATACTTGTAGGTTAATAAATTCAATTATTTATATTTTCATAAAATCATATTTAAAAACTGTATTTTCAAATACAGATTAATTTTATAAATTATTAAGATAATGACATAAAAACTCAAAATTAAAAATTAATCAAAATCAAAAATTACTGAAAATCTACGTCAATGATATCTCGTCTAATTTCACCAAAAAATTAAGTTTCAAATAATCATCAGATCCAGACTTGGTAGCGATTATCATACAACTACCGTGGAAGTGAACTATAAGTTTTTTCAATGTCGGTTAAAACGGCCTGATAATATTATGATGAATGATTTAGGGTTGCAGTGCCAAGCAAATTTTGGTTTTTCTTTTTTTCAAAAATCGACGCTAACTTCCGTTTCAAAAAATCAGCACTATAAAGAAAATAATATGAATCATTATTTGTAAACTTTACATTTAGGTCTGTCTGAATGGACATGTCTCTGAGATTGAAAAAAACAGACTGTAGCTGTGGACTGTAGTTGAATTCGTCAACGATATCAACGTAGTCAATATGTCAACTGTGATGTCAACCTCCTTGACGACGTTTAAATAAATAAATAAATGTTCCTGGACAAGTTACACAAATTGAATCTAACCCCAAAGTAAGCAAATAATATGCTTGTGTTAAAGGTGTTAGTCAATGATACTATTACATAGAAATACTTAAATAGATACCAGAATAAATTTAATAAACACCCAGACCCGGAAAATGCAGACATCTAAATGTTCATCACACAAATGTCTGCCCCCGTCGGGAATCGAACCCGAGCCTCGCGGTCGGTCAGTGTACTTAAGCGTATACGCTAGCCACTCGACCGACGAGGCGTTTACATATGAATTATTACGAGAAATTAGTATATATTCCTATTTCTATGAATTAAGCTCAACGTTTTGTTGTGTGTTTTGTACTTAAGCGTATACGCTAGCCACTCGACCGACGAGGCGTTTACATATGAATTATTACGAGAAATTAGTATATATTCCTATTTCTATGAATTAAGCTCAACGTTTTGTTATTTTTAACGTAGTTAAATTGCGTGTTGTCTAATATGAACTTTTATTTAAAATAAAATACACGGGTCGAAAGATAGTTATAACATAATAATAATAATCATTTTAATATTTTCAACTTTCAGAGACAATATATCTCGGATCTCTCTCCGAAACTTACAAATATCTTGGTGTGCCAGAGGGTCTCTGCAGTCCTAGGTATACTGGATCGGGACGTTAAACAGCTGGTGATGGAACGTATCTTTAGTCGTTTGACAAAATTGTTGAAAAATCTTTTGTCAGGGGGTAATAGCGCACCTTATTACCATTACAACATTACATTATGCTAAAAAATTCCATTGATGGATGGATGGACTGATTTTGCACTCTTATGTCCACTTTAATCCTTGATTCAGAATTCTTTACAACGTGGATTTTTCAGAACTATTGTGTGTCTGAAAATCCATTAAGGAAAACGTACACAGTGCAATCTTCTTTCATCAAACATAATTTTCCTGACTGAATCCTAAATTAACTACTTATGTAATGTCAATTTGTGTGTCATGTTATTTATTATAAAAAATAGGTGCAAGCGACATTCCATGGATTTTTTTTTATGGATTAAAGTGGACTTAGGAGCGCTTTCAACAGCTGGGTGATGCCTGTTTTAGTATACACCTTTGGCATATTAATCGCCTCTGTGGTCTAGCGGTCCGGGTGGTGGACTTGACTGCATGAGGTCCCGGGTTTTGGATTTTTCCAATTTTCTAATTAAAAAAATGTTGGTTGGGATTGGAAATGTGCCCAGTTGGCGATAGGCTTGCCACCTATCACATTGTGGGATCGCCTAGTCGTGGGTGGCCTGGTTGTGCCTCTGCCTACCTCTTCGGGGATATGGGCGTAAAAATACTTTACTTTTATATTAAGATGGACTCAGACAGAGCTGGATACCTTGGACCTAAGAGTCCGTAAACTTTTGACAATATATCGCATGCATCATCCACGCTCATCTGTGATGAGATTGTATATTCCTCGGAAATCTGGAGGACGTGGCTTCCTTAATGCCAAAAACCTTCATAACCGTGAAGTATACAATCTTAGAGAATACTTCCTACATGTTGAGTGTGAAATACATCGTGATGTAGTGTTAGTGTATAATGGGCTGACGCCGCTCTCCTTAGGTAAAGAGAACTGGCATAAACCGGTGGTACTTAGTACTCAGGATCGCTTGAACGAATGGAAGAGCGAAGAACTACATAGTCGATTTTATCAGGTTCTTTATGGGTCTGATATTGATACACTAGCATCCGTATCTTGGTTACGATTCGGTGACCACTTTAGTGAAACCGAAGGTTTTGCTTGTGCAATTACTGACGAGGTTGTCAAGACGAATAACTATCGGAAATACATCATGAGGGATGGCACAGTTGACATATGTCGAGCGTGCCATCGTCCTGGTGAGTCTATTAGACATATTATTTCCGGTTGTTCTCATCTTGCCAACGGCGAGTACTTGCACAGGCACAACCAAGTAGCCAAGATAATCCACCAGCAACTTGCTCTTCGATATGGACTTGTCGATTTTGAAGTGCCTTACTATAAGTATACACCGGAGCCAGTTCTTGAAAATAGCCATGAAAAGCTCTACTGGGACCGGGCTGTCACCACGAACAGAACTATTGTCTCCAATAAGCTTGACATCGTGCTGGTGGATCGGTTGGAGCGCCGGGCTTTTCTTGTTGATATCACTGTTCCATATGACGTTAACCTCATGAAAGCTGAGAAGGAAAAAATGTCAAAATACATAGACTTGGCTCACGAGGTAACCGACATGTGGGATATTGATTCAACAACAATTGTCCCGATAGTCGTGTCAGTGAACGGTCTTATAGCGAAAAGTCTCGACCAACACCTTAAGAGACTCGCTCTGCAACCCTGGGTTAAGGGCTGGATCCAGAAGGCAGCAGTTTTGGGGAAGGCACGCATTGTGCGTAGGTTCCTCACTCTGTCGCCCTGACCACTTACGGTTTAGTTTTAAGACCACCGTTTTTGGTAACCTGTTTTTTATGTTAGTTAATATTATTTTTTATGTTAAATATATAAACGTAGAAAATAAGAAATAGTGAAAATAAATGCTAACAAGAATTTTGAAATAAGAATTTCAATCAATATTTGAAATATTTTCTAATAAAAAATGAAAGGGTCACATTATTTCTGAATTATGCCATTTTTGATTTTATATAACGACACTGATAGCTAAAACCATAGATTTAGGATCTACAAGATCAACAAAGCGTGGGAGAGAGAAGTCCTTATCAGGTACAAATTGCCTTAGAGGAACAGAGAGAGAGAGAGAGAGAGAGAGAGAGTCAGGTACCTATATGCCAATATTTACGCGAGTAAGAGTTCATAGTATTCCGGTCATAGTACGTCGCAGTGAATTTTGTGAATTAATTTCATAATCTTACTATTTAAATAGAAGAACTTTTAAACTTTTTTTTTTTTTTTTTTAAATAGAAGAAAATATAAAGGCAATTACGATGTCGTGTTCAGTAAGCGCTTGTGATGTTACAAAAAGTTACAATCCTAATAAATACACATTTCATAGGTAAATACAACTTTGACATAAGAATATTTAGAACTGCGTTTTGTTGTTTTTTTTTTGCTATTCACCTGCTCAGAAAAGGATTTTTACAATATATTTATTTGCCTTGTTTTATATATAAGCGTATTGTGTACCCTTAAATGAAATAAGCAAAGATATTATGTAAAATAATAAATTGCTTGTTTACGCTAGGGCTTGACAACGCGGTAACGTCCTAAATATCGATTAATGTCAACCAAAGAGTATAAATACTTTTTAGCAAGAGATTTCAACATTGGTTGTTTAACCAACTTGCATTTCGTAAAATGCATTTCTACTTAAGACTGTGATGCGCCTATACGTAATATTTTTATGAATACTTGATATTATTAAGTTTAATCATTAACGCATTCACTGCCACCAACGCATATACTTACGTGTTTTCTTTACTTGCGTCCAGTGCTTTGGACGCGTCTGTGAGTTCATTTATTTAGCGAGCTGTGTCCAGTGCCTATGTGCGTTACATACGAGTTCTATTAATTTTGCAATATTCTATTTATGTCTAATAAATTATCCCCTGGATCACTCACATTTGGTCATTTTTAACCGAATTAAAAAAGAAGAGGATTTCAAATCGAAGGTATTTTTTATGTGTATTAACCTCGTAACTTTTTACTGCGTGATCCTATTAATTTACTTTTTTTCGAAAACCATAATGTTGACGACAAGATTACCCGCAGTAACTAAAATAGTTGAAATATGATTATGAAAACATTCGTTCCAGTGGGAAAGTTTGGGAAGCTAGACTTGCACATTACGCTGAACATCCAAGTCACAGGACAGCGATGCACGTATAGGATGTATAATGTCAATAATCTACGGTTGTCCATAACCACAAGGAGAGTCCTATGCTTGATTGCTGCCTCAAGTCACACTTTCGTATCTGTTTGGCGGGATAATAATGACACTCATATCATTTTAACAGCTAC
>NJDC01002760.1:39337-53331 GCA_002245475.1 Calephelis virginiensis | reverse complement strand
GGCGGTATTGGAAAGTTTCAATTTATCTCGTGCTTCTGTTAACTGGTTTCGCAGTTATCTACAGGGACGGAGGCAATTTGTTCAAGCAGGAGAAGCTTTATCATCGTGGTCCATTCTCACTAGCGGTGTGCTTCAGGGTGGAGTTTTGTCCCCTCCCTTATTTCCATGTTTCAATAATTCTGTAACTCAGTCCTTATCCTCTCTTTTCCCCCTTTATGCAGATAATCTTCAAATCTACACGCACTTTCTCTCTCAGAACTTCACAACGCTATTTGAAAAGTGGAGTTAATCTTTCGGTCTTAAACTTAATCCAATCAACACTCAGGTCATAATTATTGGTAGCCCAGACTTATCAATAAAATAAATTGGTCTACTGTACCCCCTGTTAGATTAAATAATATAATTATCCCTTATAGTAACTCTGTTAAGAATCTCGGTGTTGTCATAGACAATACTCTCTCTTGGATTAAGCAACTACAGGAGGTCAGTAGGAAAATGTTTCGTGCTTGCAATTCGTTGAAGTGTCTTCGTTTTATGCTACCAATTCCTACCAAGATTATGCTTGCTGATTCCTTACTACTTTCAACCTTAGATTATGCTGACGCTAGTTACGTAAATCTCACTGTTGAGCAAATAAATAAATTCGAACGTTTCCGAATTTCGTGCTAAGCTCAAGTGGTTGCATATCAACATTCGCCGGAACTGTCATACCCTCTCTCTTTTGTACTCCATTCTCTTTGATCGATTTGTGCCTATTTATTTAAAGGAGATAAGTTTTGTAAAAGTGAGGTAAGATTCCTTAGGTTTAGTGATAATTGTACTCTTAAAGTACCCTTTCGAAACACTTGTTACTATAGCCGTACTTTCACTTCGCAAGCAGTGAGACTTTGTAATTCTCTCTCGGTAGATATTACAAGAGAGCTCGAAATATTCATATTTTCAAAAGTATGTTAAAGCATCACTTTCTGAATTCATTGTAATGTAGTTTGAATTTGACTTTTTTATTTGTTTTAAATAATTATAATTAAAACAAGCTTCTGCTTTTAGAATGATTCGTGACATCTAGTATTAAATGCATTTTTATATTTTTAAGAGCACCATTGTACAGTATCTCGCTAAATCTTGTTCCATACTTTAAGGTTGCCTGGAAGAGATCGCTGCCTTGGCGATAAGGCCGCCTTTGTGTATCTTCTTAATTAAAGTTATTTTAATGTATTTGTAATGTCTTTGTATTTGGTGCACTATAAAAAGTTATTGTACTGTATTGTAAAATAAATAACTGTTTCAAAACCTATAAAAATTGAGTAACTAATAATTTTATTTTATTTTGTTTTATAGTCTTTAACAATTTCAAGTGTAAGGTAACGATGAAACAACTATTTTCATTACAATATTAAATGAATTTTTTTTCAATATTAATTGAAAATTATTTGTTGTTTCGGATGAATACGGCGGACTATATAGTACGTAATATTTCATTAATAAATAAGGATTTATAAATGACGCTAAAGTGAAACACGAAGCAAAAAACATTTGATTATATGTGTAAACACTGGTCACTTCGAGTAGTTCAATACCTAGCAGTACCAGTAGTGCCGAGGGAAACGATTTAGGTTACATTTAAAAAAAAAAACACATAAAGAGACTTAAAATACAATATTAGTAACAAGCAAGTGATTATTTTTAACTCGCAACTCGTCCCAGCTTAGCACGGGTGGACACACCTCCTATGTTATTACACACATAAACCTTGCTCTGTAATTACTCTATTTAAAAAAACTTATCAAAATCCGTTGCTTAGTTTCTGAGATCTAAGCGTACATAGGCCTCCGCCTCGTTGGTCGAGTTGCTAGCGCACACGCCTAACTACACTGACCAACAGCGAGGCTCGGGTTCGATTACCGACGGGGGCAGGCATTTGTGTGATGAACATTTAGATATTTGTATTTCTGGATCTGAGTGTTTATTAAATTTATTCTGGTATCAATTTAAGTATCTATGTATTGGTATCGTTAACTAGCACCCATAACACAAGCTTATAATTTGCTTACTTTGGAGTTAGTTTCAATTTGAGTAACTTGTCCAAGGATATTATTATTTTATTATTATTTATTATAAGGACAGTCAGCGGAAAGTGACTTTGTATAAAATCGTGTAGTGATGGGTACACTACAATAGAGGTGCAAGTAATATTACTTTCGAATAATAATACAAAAGGTTTTCGATTTACCGGTAGAGAAAACTTGACTCTTCTTCGTGGGTATGGTGGTGTTCCGGGTGATGAGTTTGGTGAACACTCCCCCGAGGGTCTCGATGCCGAGCGAGAGCGGCGTGACGTCCAGCAGCAGGATGTCGGTGACGTCCCCGGCCAGCACCCCGCCCTGGACGGCCGCCCCCACCGCCACGGCCTCGTCCGGGTTCACCGACCGGGACGGGGCGCGCCCAAATATGTCTTGCACCGTTTGTTGTACCTTTAACGTTCATTGTATATTAATTCTAGTCAACCTATATATGTTTATATTATAACAAGAAAAAAAGTAAGCTTGGGGTGTTCAACTATCTTCATGCCAACAGTAGTAGTACAACACCAGTGGTATCCGGCCACAATTATCTACAACATCAGGAGAGCCGTCAGCTTGTCCACTATCGTGTCACACAAAAAAATACAACATTCTTTAACATGCGCAGAAAACATCTACATTATTTACTAGCTTTTTTGGGGTAAACCAACGCCTCTGTCCTACACAGTAAGATTTCCTGCTATGTTTGGATTCTCTAAATACATATATACCCACTATATTTTTACTTATTTATATTTTACTCATCTATTTAATTTTTACAATTGTTTCTTTTCATGCGTGTGGGTTCCCTATGGGTACCCCTAATTAGTTCGAACCCCACATATACAACTCTGACATGTTTCGAAGATCGGACGTTCCGTAAGAACGTAAGGTGCGCGGGCCGAGGCGAGGTTGCGTGTCATTGTGACAAATATTAAAATATTTGCACGCCGCTATGTGGTACAAGACGTCGGAATGTTTAAATAATTTTGTAACAATTTTTTACCACACATATTCAACAAATAAATATTTTTAATTTCATTTTATTTGCTCAAATCTAATTACTGATGTCACAAATAATTCGACATGTGTGGTTTCGGTGAATGAATGTTCGTAAGATTATAACCTGCGTGGGATAATGTATCTCATCAGGGAATATGTCTCCGAGTTAGTGTGGCACCGGTCCGAGGACGGCCTAGCCGGTACGGGACCGACGTCAGCCTGTGCATTTTGGTGCCGATTTTGGGACAAAACCAAACTAACAATATACCGACTCTGGAAGTTGATACAAGTGTATCCTCTGTACGCATCTCACCTTGGGCATCCTGGTCATGCCGCCGACTAGCAGCACTTCTCCCACATCAGACCTCTGCACTTCGGCATCTTGTAGGGCCCGCTGACAAGGGCCCACTGTTCGTTTGATGAGGTCTCCCACTAGAGATTCCAGTTTAGATCTCGTCATCTGAAAATTGTTACGTCAATATTGATGTAAATTTCATTATATGAAACTACGTTAAGTATATTTTATAGTAATAAGAAAAACAAGCAGCGGGATTTTTTTGAACTAATGAAAGTAATGTGCTTCGCGCATACACCAGAGTTAGTAAAGTCACGTTGCCAACTTGGGCTTGAGGTTTTAAGCCCGTGTAAAGTTACTTCACAGCCCTCACTTCAAACCCACCCTTGTAGACGATGTTACGAAAGGAATAGGTGAGGCACGCCACTGCAGGAGCCCATCTCTGGGTTCCAACCGCAGTCGACCCAAGCATTTCCGACTGCGTTACAAGCCGCAGTTACATCTGTACTAATAGTGAACCTTCTTAAATATTTTTTATTTCGCAAGTGCCCAAACAGCTGCATTCTTTAACTATTTTTGTATTTAAAACAGCAATGAGTGCTTGATAGCAAAAAATCACAGTAAAAAGATACAGAATTTCTGAGTTGTCCAGTTTTATGGGCTGAAAGCGGGGTGTGTTCCTCCCGTTATGCCTCATATATTAACTGCCTATCTACAATTACTTATTATTCCATTATTTGTAAGAGAATTTCATTGAGTGACAAAATTACGAACGTTTGACAAGTTAAAAATCTTAAGCTACTGGTTCAAATTGAATGAATTTTTTCAATGTTTATACAATGTTTATACAACTTTACTAAAGGGGCTGAATTGCTTCGAGAAAAGAATGGTATGGCCGTGCCGCTTTTTTTTTACAAGTGTTTACTACAAAAAAGTGTGTATACAATGAAATACCACCAAGTGCCAACGATAACAAGTATACATTCTAATAATTCTTATTCATTTACCTAAACTTAACTACCAAAAGTCACTAATAGATCATGTATCTATATCAATACTCCACTTTTTCTGGACAGCCTTATAATGTCAGAATGGCAGCAATGTTCTGTAGTCAACAAGCTTTTTTCGTAGGTATTTCATGTCCATTTACAGTCAATGTTTCAAATAAGTTTTGTTAGTCTGATTATAATGAGCACAACAATAAGTGCAACCAGCATAAAAATCATATTTCGGGTTTTCGGTGATTTGACACACATTTTTATTTATGTAACACCAATAAAATTTGCAATTTTCGTTGATATACAATTTATTTAGAGCACAGCAGTGATTGATCAAAAAAACGGCTTTTCAGAAAATCATATTCAAGTTTTATTGCTTCTATCAAGTCTATTTCCTTATAAAACTTTGAAATGCAATAACTTCGAGGTCCTGCTACATTTTATTTCACAATTTTGAACATTTGACAATATACTTACGTAGTTTAATTTTCTAGTTAAATGAACAACTTCGCGGCTGATTTCTTAATCTTTTTTTTTTAATTTTAAAAATATTATTTTCTTGGCTTGTTTTACCCACTTATTTTTCTTTTTCATGGGACACATTTTTTATGAAACAATGAATATTCATATTATTACTTAGTTAAATTTATTTTTTTAGAAAATGTAGGAAAATGTGTTTAGTGTAGTCACGAAAAAAAATACAACTCCAAAATAACAGAAGGTCTTCAATCACGTACTTTTAATAGCCTATAACATGACTGTGTCGTATACGTTTCGGAGCGAGCGATGGAATGGCGCTAGCTGTCTCCAGCACTCTGGATTTACCCAACTCTAATTACTCAAATCAAGCTAAACACAAAGTAGCCAAATTATTTGCGTATGTTCAACCCCTATCCGCGAAAAGACAGACATAGATACAACCAGGGAAACCACAATTAGTCAAAAGTACTTAGTGACTCAATGTGTTCGGTTGCAATCCCAAGCAACAATATTTTTATTAGAAGTGAAAAAAAAAAAATATTTAGAGTTCTCCATCAACTGTCTCATAGGTTTTTGATTCATTTTATCGTATTGCAATAAGATGATGGTTTTACTATGTACTAATATTGCACTAACATACCAGCATCCAAGTTATGTACAGCTCAGACGCTTTCGGATTTGTGCTCAGGCTGCCGGCAGTCGGTGAACTTACTATGTTTCACGTGCACCTTTGCTGATATAACAACTTACACCAAACAAAATTTCCCGAGCCGTCGAACTAATGTTTGAAGCCTGTATGCTTCATCTACCTTACATTCATAAAAATCTCGTGTCAAAAAACAATGCTGGATCACGTTTTCTACTGTACAACAATCTTTCCCAACGTAAGAAAATTTTATCACGCTTATAACGCTGTGTGGCTTAATTTAAGCGCTGGAAAAATGCATAAAACCGATTTCGATATCGCTATTGATGACAAAATAGTGACACATAGTGCGCAAAGCATCGCGGGATGCGTCACGGATCATGGGATTCGTAGATATGCTTTTTGTGGCTTCAAATTTAAAGTATATGTAATTAAATAATATTTTTATAAATAATAAAATAATTGCACACCAAAGTAAGGTTAAATACGTTGATATACTTACATATATTTGTAACATCTCATTTACACACATGTTCGGCAAATAAATAATTTTCTTTCTTCCTTTCTATAGACCGATTTAATGAATCCTCGCCCGCTTAGTACAGGGTGGGGGATGTCACATATCTCAAGAAATATCCTGTACATGTTAATTTGTCTCTTGTATATTCGTCCGTCCCCCCATACCGCACAAGAGAGGACTTATTAAAACGGTCTATCTATAATTAGGAGTTTCAAATGAAATGAAAAATAAATAACTTAGTTTGTAATGATGCTGAAGCAATTTATAATTATTTTAATGAGTTCTTTATAAACAAGAGCAAATCTTGTAATAAAAACCAGTCTTATAGCTCTAACACAAAATTTCAGAAGTTGTTCAATCATACTAAAATTATATTTTGACAACAATTGATGAACATGCTATTATTAAGGTAATAAATAGTTTGAAAAACGCAAGAGCAACTGGTTGTGAAAATTTAAGCACAACAAAAACACAAAATGTTGCTAGTGTTTATAACATAAAAACCTATTTGTCATATATTTAATTTATCATTTAAAAAAAAGGTGATACACGAGAGCTACACAATATAACCATAGTTTCAGTCATTTCTAAGATTTTCGAAAAATTAATGTATAAAAAACTTTCCAACTTTTGAATCCATTTTAACTTAAATATATACATTGTTTTTATCAATATTAAGTTTTTGAATAGGCACATGTAGTTTTTCACTATTTCTAATTCGTCAGCATTTGTTTGAAACAAATAATGAATTTTATTTACATTTTGTACTCTAAAGATTCTAATTAATTCAACAGAATTTCCCCAAATGGGAATCCCATATTGCAAAACAGAAGAAACATACCCAAGACAAGCTAAGAGAGATAAATGCATTCACGCCTGCCACTTCTCTTACTTCTTCTCTCTTCTTAATACATATACAAACCTATCAATTTTATTACAAAGTGAATCTAAATGAGATTTCTAAAAATCCAAGTTAAAATCTAAGTAATCTATAATAGTATTGTTAAAAATAACATCTACTTTTTTAATCTTTCGGAAATAAGTTTGAAATACTGTTTCATTTTTATTTTTGCATTCGACGAAAAGTGTTGTATTATCAACAAATAAGATCGAATCATGATTGATAGCATTTATCTAAATTAAAAAAAAGTTGTGGCCCTAAAATGCTACCTTGTGACACACCACAGTCATTAACAAGACAATTTGAAGTATAGACTTTTTTGCAGTTTCTACTTATTTTTGTTATTTCAACACACTGCTTTATTTTTTCTAAACAGCTTTTAAAGCAATTTAATGATTCATCTCTAATGCCATATCTTTTAAATTTTGTTTATAAACATTTATGTGATACAAAAATCAAATGCTTTGCTCATATCTAAAAAAAGAAAGTGGATGCTTTTTATTATTTAGACATTCAGTTACCTTTTGTATAAAGTCAAAACATGCATATAATTTAGATCTGCTTTTTTCTAAATCCATATTGATTACTTTTTAATATGTTAAAATGGATTAAATAGCTGGAAAGTTTTTCATACGTTATTTTTCACAAATCTTAAAAATGACTGGAATTAATGTTATAAGTCTATAATTATTCATACAACATGTATCACTTTTTCGAATCTGGTTTTCATTACAAGATTTTATATAGTTTAAAAAGAACTCCTTAAAATATTTACACATTGCTTGAGCATCAAGTACAGACTATATTATTTATTTTCATTTTTTCAATTTCTTCTTTCAGCATTTTATTTTGAAAAGAACTCCTAATTAAGTCCCACAATGCTTTGCATTTATTAGAAGACTGTTTAATATATTTTAAAGATGCCTGTTTTTGAGATTCTATTTTACATTCGGATAATGCATGTAACTAATTACTCTTTTTGTAAGTATGGGAATATTGATCATTTTAATATAACTGATATTTTACTTTGCAACTCTTTAAAATATCCTTGGATAGCCATTCGTTTTTTGTTGGCTCATTTGAAACTTTAATTTAAATTTTCGAAAAACATAATTCATGAAATAACATCAAAATATCATGTAATTCATTAAACACTTCTTCACAGTTATCACTAGCAATAATTTCACTAACTTCCCCGTGTTGGTCCGGGCTCCTTTGTAGAATAGAGCATCTGCCTTCCTTGCCAGGCAGCTCGTAAAAGGCTAGCATAGGCTTACCATCACTAACACCGTGACATCCGACTAGGTGGTAGAGTTTGGCAGCGACTCGCCCGGATTGGTACCACCGCCTTACCTATTCCGGTTCGGAAGGTAAGGTAGCCGGTAAACTTACTTTTGCTCGAGGCCTAACATCCCGGCCTCAGGTTGGCAACGCACCATTACCACCTTTGGTGTCTCTAGGTGGCGTGAATTTCTTACCATCAGGAAATCCGTCTGCTTGTTTGCCTTCCTATAACATAAAAAAAAAAAACTTAAAGATGACAGCCATTCATAAACCTTTTTACTGTTTTCTTGACCAAAATGACTATTTGTTTCAAACCAGAAGATACGCTTCAGTTTATAATGTGTGACTGGTGTTATATCTACTTGTACACTTCGTTCATTTTATAACCAAATTCCTGATAATTTGAAATCACTTCCAGTAAAAAGATTTCGAAAGAAGGTATTTGATTTGCTATTAGAGATAACATAATATAGTGTGAAATATTTTCTTGCTCTTGATTAATTGAATTTGATTAATAAATGAAATATTTTTTTTAATAATTATAAACTTAAGGAGTATGGTTTCACTGTTTCTTCTCCTGACTGGCTAGGTTTGGAAACGGTGGTGGTGTACCATAGATAGGATTCAAATTAATCTACCTTCAAAATTATTTGCAATAATTGTGAAGCCTTTTCAACATATTAATATAATATTTATTAGAGACATAAATAAGTGCTGTGATTTAAATGTAAAAATGTATGTTAATATTTCATTTCTTTAAATAATTACCACAATGTGGTAGAATATGTTAGTATCCTTAAATATTTTAGCAACTTTTCAGCACACAGATTCCGATTTCCTTGGGATTCCACCATCATCAGATTCAGTTTTAGTGGTAGCGGGACCACCTCCGAAGTATGTTCTTTCAAATAAGAAATGAACTTGAAAATCAAACTACAAATTACAAAGGAAACTACTAAAATACTTAAAAAATATATAGAACTTACATAATACAGCCTCCTCCTGTGTTTCTCAAAGTCGCTTATAAATAGAGATTTTATTAGAAAGCAATAATTACCTTAAGATTCATGTGTTTGGGCCCGGAAGAGTCCATGGTCAAGTACGGCAAGTTGATGTCTGTTTGCAAGGACCCAGACAGTTCAATCTTGGCCTTTTCCGCTGCTTCTTTCAAACGCTGCATGGCCATAGCGTCCTTACGGATGTCCAGACCTTGCTGAAATTAACAAGAGTTTGTAGTGGTTGTGCGTTCATTTGTGTGTTATTAACACCGCTACCGTGAATACGCAGTAGTTTTACAACTCCTTAATAGGCCATACGATACTCGCTACTGTCTTGGAGCTGGTTCTGGTTTGGAGTGTACTGGTTTGAAGTTAAATAGCATTATGGGTGTATTTCATACAATCGAGAAATACGTTTGATTGTTTCACCAACAACCCATTATAGTCACCCCACCGAAACTGTGGTGCACCGCTGTAGACATTCAGTGATGCTGAATTTGTTCTATCAATAAAACTACTCAGCCACACAAAACTAATGGATCACTCAAGCTTATCTGCATAAGCGGTAGATAATCCTACTCAGCCATATGAAACCACTTAATTACATAATTCTACTCAGTTCATCATAATCCTAGCTTTGTTCCAGCCTTTGCCTTCGCTTAATTGTAGAAGCCTTTACTCCTCTTCTACTTTCACTTTTTCACCTCGTATGATCATCGGCGTCCTAATTGCAAACCTTAAGCACACGTGAGAAATATGATGAGACGTTGCCGCTTATTGAGTCGACCTTTCTTACCGGCTTTAGCATTAAGTCGCATAGTTGTTTCAGTTGTTGGACTTGACTGCATGAGGTCCCGGGATCAAATCCCGGGTCGGGCAACAAAACGAAAATTGTGTTTTTCCAATTTTCTAATAAAAAATTTTGCTCGGGATAGGATATGTGCCCGGTTGGCGATAGGCTTGCCACCTATCACATTGTGGGACTTAGTATCTTCAGCTAGTCGTGGGTGCCCTGGTTGTGCCTCTGCCTACCTCTTCGGGGATATGGGCGTGAAGATACTTTTTTTTAAGTCGCATAAAACTACTTAGTTAAAGTGAAAGTGCTCAGTGATAAATCACTGCTTAGTTATATAAAAAAACTACTCACGTCTCTTTTAAATTCGTCAACCAAGAAGTTGACGATGACGTTGTCGAAGTCCTCCCCGCCCAGCAGTGTATCTCCATTGGTGGACTTCACCTCGAACACACCTTTCTGGATCTCCAACACGGAGATATCAAATGTGCCACCGCCCAAGTCGTACACTGCGATACTGTTGGACATTACAACGATTAATTCGCGGAATGTGTCCGCCAGCGGCGCGGTGTGCGAGGTGTGCGAAGCGGAGCCCAACTTACACTTTGTCGTCGGTCTTGTCCATGCCGTAGGCGAGCGCGGCCGCGGTGGGCTCGTTGATGACGCGGAGGACGTTCAAGCCCGCAATCTGACCTGGCCACACATTCAATTTACATATATTTACGTGGAATAGGACAATCGCTACAATGTTTAATGTTTTATTACTTAATACACTATTCTATCGTATTCATATTATAATTAATGCAAATGTTTGGGTGGAAACGATAGAATATAGACAGATGTTCGTCACTCTTTCGGACAAAAACTACTTTTATTTAAGGATTTAAATGAAACTTCACTTCATTTGTACATCAGAGTAACACACACACACTACAATTGATATTTGTTTATAGTTTTTCCGTCATATAATGATGGACATTTAGTTAAGTAGTCGGAAACAACTTCTGTGAATTATCTTCATCAATTTACATGAACGTGGTGTACCGTAAGAGTATTAAAGTCCTCATTAATGTCTGCAACAACATTAATCTACCTTTTCATGTGAAACATTAAACAAAAATAGTGAGCCAAAATTATTTTAAATTGACATTTTCACAATGTATTTAAAAGTATTTTAAAAATTCTTAAGAATATGTATGCATCAGTCACTTTTAGTATTTAATATTTTTGCAATAAGTAATTTAAATAAGATAATAATGTTTATTAGCAGAAATATGTCACATGTAATATTTGGATGGACAATTTAAAAGTTATCACAATAAGATTGGACCATCGACCGTCTAATGTAAGTGGGCGCGACAGGCTGCTTGTTAGCCGAGTTCCAATCAAAGATAAGGATGTATGTTTGAATTCTATATATCTTACATAATATATAAACAAATCCCCATTACCCGTGGTTAATGTTGTTGTTAATGTCAAGCGATACGAAGTTCGCCAGGTTGGCTGGTTTTTAAGGTTCCGTAGGCAAAGTCCAAAATACGGAACCCTTATAGATTGTTCATGTCTGTCTGTCCGTCCGTCCGTATGTCAGCCAATTTTTTCCGAAACTAAGAAAGCTATACTGCTGAAACTAGTAAGTAGCTGTGTTCTGTGAACCTTAATAAGATTTTTACGCAAAAATGGAAAGAACTAAAACTCAAAAATAATAAAATAAATAATTTTCATCAAATCCATAACTTTACATTTATTGATAGGACTTCAAAAATGATATTGGATTTCTGCTATATTTTTTTAAGCTAATATGAATCAAAATAACAATAAAAATGTAAACAGACGAAACCGCGGACAGAAGTACCTACTACATGTTCATCTACGTATGTTATAAAATCTCTTAACTTACGAGATATTTTGTTACATGTATATGAAACTTCGTACAAGTATGAAATATGGTCGATTGACCTACCCGCATCCTTGGTGGCCTGACGTTGGGAATCATTGAAATATGCCGGCACAGTCACCACCGCGTTCTTGACACTGGTGTTCAGGTACGCCTCCGCCGTCTCCTTCATCTTCATCAGCACGAAAGCACCGATCTGACTCGGCGAGTATACTTTACCGTCGCTGCCTGTTGAGACAAATGTAAGCCTAAGTTTTTGGTGTAGGGGTGCCGTGGGTATGCAGATGATTATTCAAATACTTTGACATACATATCATATAACTGAACCACAAACACACAGCTCACACACATCAGATCGTGAAACTAAATATTTAAGTATTATAATTATTTGCTGTTATAAATGGAACTCATAATGCACAACATGCCCGCAATGTCGTTACATTCCTAAGGCACCAGTTACCTGGTTTAGCTCTATCAGATCTCTCCACATGATAAGGACGCCTACGTGAGCTTGATCTATGTTTAATATTGATAAATGTAATGTGTTTACATGAATGAATACTAAATAAAATGTACACAAAAACTATAAATGATGAACTGTGTAAAACATATCTCATTTCTTACCTTGGACCCAAGCATCACCATTTGATGCACGTACAACCTTGTACGATAGATTCTTCATGTCCTTCTGCACTTCAGGATCGTCGAACCGACGACCAATCAAACGTTTGGTAGCGTAGAACGTGTTTCCGCTGTTGGTCACTGCCTGACGTTTTGCCGGCATACCGACCAGTCGCTCCCCTTCCTTTGAGAAGGCGACATGGGAGGGAGTAGTCCTAGAGCCTTCACTGTTTTCGACTACCTGTACAAAAAAGAATTAAATACTACACTACTCATACTAAACTTTTGAATCGATTTTACAAGCAGTCGGATACTTGTTAAAGCAAACTAAAATAATATAAAAAGTGAGAGATCCACTATTACTGTTAAGTGATCAGAATAAAAGTTTTCCCTGTTTCCCCAAGGTCAAAAAATTACATCATTCATTATTTTAGATATATTAATTTAATATTGGTATAAAATTAAACAAAAATGCATCCAAAATGTACTGAGAAACGTCTATAATTTTATGTGGTTATTATAATGGAATAACATCATTCGACTCAGATATAGCAACCCGAGAGCTCTCGATATCAATCAATCAATCAAAAAATCAATGGGTGTAAATATCTCTAGAAATTCCGAGTTGTGTGTCTGTTAGTGAACACCTAAAAATAAAACTTTTTTGTGGTAAACTTTTTCGTAGAGCGTAAAACAAAGTAGATTTACTTCTAAATATATTTTGAGCGCTGCGCAAGTACCTAGAGCTATGTCTTCAAGCTAGCTAATAAGATCACTTAAAACGCTGTATGAAATTCGGCGATACATTCAGAGTTTCATTAGAGGCAATGAACGTGTCTCTCGTACGTCGGTAAAGAAGTTTCACTTCAATAACAGTTCACTTGTAGCACGTGTTCTAGGAAGCCGCACGCCAGAGGGCGCGGGCTGCTGGTGACGTGCAATAATATGGCACCGCTGCAAACGTGTACGTGCATCATGCATGACACCGATCGGCGATGCCTTTTTATAAAACGTATATATTTTTATTTTGATATCTTTTCTAATAATTAGCATCATCATAATACTAAAAAAGGTCCTTAAAATAAAATAGGGTTTGTTTAAACCCTAAGTATAAATAGTTCTAAAGAAAAGAATTAATTATATTATTTTAAGTACAATTAAAATATATGTTTAAGTATTGTTAAATTCTGGTCAATGCAATGCGATAAAATACTTTTTGAACAATGACGTTTCTAACCACGTTCAAATTTAGTGACATGATTAACTAATTACTGTCCAAAATTTATTTCCAACCAATAACTTGCTACACGCGGCTGACGTAGCAGCGCTCGGCGGTCTCTGGCGCGGCACTCTTACTAAGCTCGCTCCGTAAGCTAACCTTCGCGCTATATATTATAAAACTGTTCTAACTTAACAAGAAGAGAGGTTGGCTAACAGCTTCGAGATGAACACCAAACTCTTTTGGAGGGAGATGAAGAAGTCTCGGAGTTGTTCGTCTG
>NJDC01002760.1:7292-26704 GCA_002245475.1 Calephelis virginiensis | reverse complement strand
TTTGCATGGGACCAACAGTATATAACAAGTTGCCTGACGATATTAAACATGAAAATACATATAGCTTTAAAAAATCTTTAAAATCTTACCTAATAAGTAAAGCATACTAAATAAATAATATAAAGCATACTCTTTAAAAGACTTTTTGGAGGATAGGAGTAAGTAATTAAAAAATAATCAAACTGATTTGGACCTAGTGACTATCTAATATTATTAACATTGAATATACCTAATTGTACCTAACTTGACTAATGTTAAATACTATGAAGAATTTATTGTCGACATTGTTACTATGTTATAATTAATGAAACTATGTAATATGTATTTTAATGTGAATGTGAATTTGCACGCCTAATGGGCTTAGATAAGAGCACCTAATATTTATATTGGTAAACACAATGGTAACTTTATCTGCAAATAAAGATGAATTGAATTGAATTGAATTTGCACTTCCGAACCCATACAGATTGAGCGGGGCATTTTCCAACGTGATAGCTTAAGTCCATTGTGGTTTTGTCTGGCTTTAAATCCTTTGAGTACATTATTAAAGGATTTAAAGCTAGGCTATCGGTTGCGTAGAGGTGGTGAGACTATTTGTCATCTTTTGTAAATGGATGATCTCAAGTTGTTTGCGTCAAATAAACCCGACTTGGTGTCACTGCTTGATGTAACACATACATTTAGTAGTGACATTAGAATGGAGTTTCGCGTAGATAGATGTGGGGTTATAAATGTGCAGAGGGGGAAGGTTGTACAAAGCGACTACTTACAACTTTCAGAGACAATATCTCTGAGAGCTCTCTCCGAAACCGATACTTACAAATATCTTGGTATGCCAGAAGGTCTAGGTATACTGGATCGGGAAGTTAAAGAGCTGGTGATTGAACGTTTCTTCGGCCGCTTGACAAAAGTGTTGAAAAACCTTTTGTCAGGGGGTAATAAGGTTCGCGCTTTCAACAGCTGGGTGATGCCTGTTTTAGTATACACCTTTGGCATATTAAGGTAGACTCAGTCAGAACTAGATACCTTGGACCGAAGAGTCCGTAAAGTATTGACAACATACCGCATGCATCATCCACGCTCATCTGTGATGAGATTGTATATCCCTCGGAAAATTGGAGGACGTGGTTTCCTAAATGCCAAAAACCTCCATAACCGTGAAGTATACAATCTTAGAAAACACTTCCTAAATGTTGAGTGTGAAATGCATCGTGATGTTGTGTCAGTAGATAATGGACTAATCCCGCTCTCCTTAGGCAAAGATAACTGGCATAAACCGGTGGTACTTAGCACTCAGGAGCGCTTGAACGTATGGAAGAGCAAAGAACTACATGGTCGATTTTATCAGGTTCTTTATGGGCCTGATGTCGATACATTAGCGTCCGTGTCTTGGTTACGATTCGGTGACCTCTTTGGTGAAACAGAAGGTTTTGCTTGTGCAATTGCAGACGTGGTTGTCAAGACGTATAACTATCGGAAATATATCATGAGGGATGGCACGGTTGATGTATGTCGAGCGTGCCATCGTCCTGGTGAGTCTATTAGGCATATTATTTCCGGTTGTTCTCATCTGCCAACGGCGAGTACTTACACAGGCATAGCCAAGTAGCCAAGATAATTCACCAGCAACTTGCTCTTCGATATGGGCTTGTCGGTTTTGAAGTATCTTACTATAAGTATACACCGGAGCCAGTTCTTGAAAATAGCCATGCGAAGCTCTACTGGGACCGATCTATCATCACGGACAGGACTATTGTCGCCAATAAGCCTGATATCGTGTTGGTAGATCGGTTGGAGCGCCGGACTTTTCTTGTTGATATCACTGTTCCATGTGACGTTAACCTCGTAAAAGCTGAGAAGGAAAAATTATCAAAATACATAGACTTGGCTCACGAGGTGACCGACATGTGGGATATTGATTCAACAACAATTGTCCCGATAGTCGTTTCAGTAAACGGTCTTATAGCGAAGAGTCTCGACCAATATCTTAAGAGACTCGCTCTTCAACCTTGAGTCAAGAGCCGGATTCAGAAGGCAGCAATTTTGGTTACGGCCCGCATTGTGCGGAGATTCCTCAGTCTGTCTCCCTGACCACTGACGGTTTAGTTTTAAGACCACCGTCTTTGGGATACTATTTTTTATGTTTATATTTTTATTTTATTTTTTATTTTAAATGTATAAACTTAAAAAATAAGATGTAATATTAATAAATGATAATAATAACATATAATACATAATACAATAATAACATCCTTGGCTGTAGTCGTGACATGACGTGTTCTATATTTGTCATAATTTATTTCCTATATTTATTTACATTTTTCTTGTTTACAATGATAAAATATTCAAGAAAATCAGTTATATACCACAATTAAATATTGAATAAATAGAAATATAAATATATTCAGATATAAACTACGAGGGTGGATCAAAAAGTTCGTGGCCTAACCTACATGGAGTTATGACATCTTTTTAAAATCTACCGTCATTTGTTAGTATGTGTCATATTGATTTATTGGATTTATTGTGCGCAGTTTCATTCCGATACTGCACAATATAAATTTTCTGTGATTATTTGTTTGAAGCAATCTGATGCAATTTTCAATAATGGAGAAAATTGAACACCGTGCAGTCATTGAGTACCTCAATAAAAAAGGCCTATCACCAAAAGACATCCATCAAGATATGGTGAGCACTTTGGGGGAGTCTGCTCCATCGTATTCCAGTGTCAAGAAGTGGGTAGCTGAGTTTAAGCGCGGTCGTGAGAGCATTAAAGATGATCCTAGGAGTGGAAGGCCTACATCCTCTACCACGAAAGAAAACATCGATAAAATTTGTGATCTCGTACTGGGTGACCGACGTTTGAGCATGGGTAAGATAGCTGAGATAACAAACATCAGTTATGTAACATATAGTACACATAATAACGGAAGAGTTGGGTTTCCATTTTTCAAGGTTTCTGCTCGCTGAGTCCCGAGGTTGCTTTCAGCTGAACAAAAACGAGTTCGATACACAATTTCGCGAGACTGTTTGGAACTTTTTGTGACTGATCCCGAGGACTTTTTGTCTAGATTTGTTACCATGGATGAAAGCTGGGTTCACCACCATACTCCTGAATCAAAGCAACAATCCAAACAGTGGAAAAGATCAGACTCTCCTACACCGAAAAAGGCTAAGGTCATTTTGTCGACTAATAAAGTCAGGGCTTCTGTTTTTTGGGATGCGAAGGGCATTATTTTTGTAGATTATTTACCGAAAGGTCAAACTATAAATTCTAGTTATTATTGTAACCTTTTACGAAAACTCCGGGAAGAAATAAAAAAAGGCCGGGAATGTTGCGTAAGAAAGTTTTGTTTCATCAAAACAATGCACGTGTTCACACTTCGGTTGAAACAGTGTCTGTAATCCATGATTGTGGCTACAAATTGCTGCCCCACCCACCTTATTTGCCGGATTTAGCCCCCTCGGATTATCACTTATTTCCAAATTTAAAAAAACACTTGGGTGGCTCGAAATTTTCGACCAAAGATGAGCTGATAGTCGCAGTAAACGACTATTTCGTCGACCTTCCGGAATCTTTTTTTTTTCGAGGGGATAAACAAGTTGCAGGTCTGGTGGAAGAAGTGTGTAGAGCTAGATGGAGACTATGTCGAAAATAAAAATAAATTTAGACCCACCTTTCTTTCATTTTCTTGGTCGGGCTTAGAACTTTTGGATCTACCCTCGTAACAGCGAAGCAAAAGACATTTGGAATAAGAAAATTAATGACAGTTTGTGCACCCCTCCAGAATACGACGTCTCGAGCAGTGACGATGGACTGCAGCCTCTAGCGCCGAGCCGAGCACCTGCACCGCGCCGAGGGAGGCCGCCACGAACGTGGCGTCTGTCCCGTAACCGGCCTCCGCTGTCAGTGGTGAAATGCGCCGCATGAAATGGACTTCATCAATTAATGAAAACGTCATGCGAGCGTACTACAGGGCTACAGAGGGGGGAACCAATCTCACTTCGTATCGTTCCCGTGTGCTGTCTCTGTTTCAGGATCTTGAACCAGGTATAACCGTTACTGTACAACGACTGTCGGATCAGGTGCGGTTCATTCAACGAAGCCGAGTGTTGGATGATTCTGTACTTGAACCACTTCGCTCAGAAGTTACTGTTTCAGCGCCCACCGCCAAACGTAATCACCCGGTAATCCTATCACCATCTGTTCCTTCGAGGATGTGGTTACTAGATTGTGTCTCTGATGCGGTGGACGTAGAAGCTATAACCGTAAGTACCCAGGAACATGAGCGATAGAGGAAAACTTTGGAAGAGACAATTCTGGAATTTAAAAATATGCCGATGAACGAGAGACCGCGATTGCTACGATTCCCTACGCACAGGCATAATATGGCGCTTGTGATGGCTTTAGGCTGCATGCTTAACCCATACCTATTGTCTTGCCAAGATCTAGCTGATACACATTCGATTCTGTATTGTGCAGCTATGGCGGCAAACCAGGTAGCTAGCGTCAGCTTCTCTGAAACTGACCGAGACAAACGGCCAAATTATAGCAAGATAGGATCGAACGACGTATCAGCACAGCTAGAGTCATCATTGGTAAACTTATTTGCTTCAGATCGGGAAATAATAGACCGAGAGTGATGCGTCATGTGACACAAGCTTTTGCTGGCACAGGTATTAGACCAACCGATTACATGTTTTGTGTCACAGAACGCATTGACTATCTGAAGCGGAAAGTGTCTGCGTGGGCAAACCGGCTTCGCCGTTATATAGAACGTGTGAACAGGTATCACCATAATCGTCTATTCCAAAGTGCCTAAAGAAAGGTTTAAGGAAATTGGGAGGGATCCACTACTGGCGTGGGTGATGGGCAGGTGCCAAATATGAACAAAACATCTACGTTTTGGAAAAGTATTTGGGCCGAGCCCGTTCCTCATGTTAGTGGTGAGTGGATAAGCATTGTTGAGCGCTCGTGTGAATTGTTGCAACCAATGACAGCTATTATCATTGAAATTGAAGACGTAATGGTTGCGGTTCGTCGGACGCATATTTGGAAAAGTCCAGGACCAGACGAACTGGCTAATTTTTGGCTGAAATGGTTGCGTTCTTCACACGCACGCTTAGCTGCTCAATTCCAAGACGCCAATGAATCTAAGTCTCTCCCATTTTTTATGACTCCATAAATCAGGCAGTACCACGGATCCTAAAACTATAGACCCATTACGTGCCTACCTACATTGTATAAATTACTTACATCCATTTTGACCTCAAAATTTAATAAGCACTTATTTGCAAACAATATTTTAGATCCTGCTCAAAATGGATATGGGGTTGGGTCTCGTGGTCCTAAGGAGCTACTCCTCATTGACATGGCTATTCACAAACAGGTTCGCAGAAATCGGAAAGGTCTTTCGACCGCCTGGATTGACTATAAAAAGGCTTATGATTCGGTACCGCATACATGGTTGCAACGAGTGTTGGAACTGTACAAAGTTGATACAGTTCTAACCTCGTTTCTAGTTTCATGTATGCGGCGGTGGACTACGGCTCTTCGTCTTCCAGGAGATGGAAGGAGTTTTTATATTTCCGAACCCATAAGGATTGAGCGGGGCATTTTCAAAGGTGACAGCTTGAGTCCTTTGTGGTTTTGTCTAGTTTTAAATCCTTTGAGTACATTACTAAGGGATTTAAAACAAGGTTACCGGTTGCGTAGAGGGGGTGAGACTATTTGTCATCTTTTGTACATGGATGATCTCAAATTGTTTGCATCAAATAAATCAGGCTTTTTGTCACTACTTGATGTAACACATACATTTAGTAGTGACATTAGGATGAAGTTTGGAGTAGATAAATGTGCGGTTATACATGTGCAAAGGGGAAAGGTTGTACACAGCGACTATTTACAACTTTCAGAGACAATATCCCTCAGGTCTCTCTCCGAAACCGATACTTATAAATATCTTGGTATTCCAGAGGGTCTAGGTATACTGGTGACTGAAAGTTTCTTTGAACGCTTGACAAAAGTGTTAAAAAACCTTTTGTCAGGGAGTAATAAGGTTCGCGCTTTCAACAGCTGGGTGATGCCTATTTTAGTATACACCTTTGGCATATTAAGGTGGACTCAGACAGAACTAGATACCATGGACCAAATCCATGGTGATCTCTTTGGTGAAATCGAAGGTTTTGCTTGTGCAATTGCAGACGAGGTTGTCAAGACGAATAACTATCGGAAATACATCATGAGAGATGGCACGGTTAACCTATGTCGAGCGTGCCATCGTCCTGGTGAGTCTATTAGCCATATTATTTCCGTTTGTTCCCATCTTGCCAACTAAAGTAGCCAAGATTAATTCACCAGCAACTTGCTCTTCGATATGGACTTGTCGGTTTTGAAGCACCGTACTATAAGTATACACCGGAGCCAGTTCTCTAAAATAGCCATGCAAAGCCCTATAGGACCGGTCTGTCATCATGGACAGGACTTTTGTCGCCAATAAGCCTGACATCGTGCTGGTATATCGTTTGGGGTTCCATGTGACGTTAACCGCGTGAATATAATAATAATAATTATATAATAGCCCGCATTGTGCGGAGATTCCTCAGTCTGTCTTCCTGATCACTGATGGCTTAGTTGTAAGACCACCGTCTTTGGGGCTCTATTTTTTATGTTTTTATTTTTAATAATTTATTTTTTTACATACGTACATATGTTCACGCCTAGTCCCTTACGGGGTAGGCAGGAAGTATCGAGTGCCAGACCTCACGATCCTGACAAACCTGTCTTGCTTCCTTCACATTCATAACCCTTTTCATACAAACACGCCGGTTTCGGAGACTCTTGACACCACCCTCGGATAATATCCGATTGATCTGATCGTGAAATGTCAGCCTTGGTCTCCCCGGGTACCTACATCCATCCACATTCGCATTGTATATCTGATTTGTCAATCTTTCATCTGTCATTCTTTCCACATGACCGAACCAGCGGAGCATGCCCTTTCGAATTTTAACACCAACACTTTCTTTCAATCCCACTCTTTCTCGGATCTCACTGTTATCGTTAGCGTTACACCACAGATATTCCGTAGTGCTCTCATTTCGACCGCATTTATCCTACTTTCATGGTCTTTCTGACATACCCAACTCTCTCTTCCATACAATAACGTTGGGATAAGCACAGAATTATGCAAAGCGACTCTAGCTTTTTGACTTAAAACCTCGCTTCGGAGTAGCTTACCCAACGCTCCATTCACACTATTCCCTGCACTCGCTCTCCTCTCTACATCCGCGGTGTACCTTCCATCCCTGCTAAAAGCACAACCAAGATATACAATTTCATTCACTTATTCCAGCACTACATCATCAACCAAAACTCTAACATCCGTTCTGGCTACGTCTCTTTCAAACACCATTTTTTGGTTTTCATCGCATTCAAATGTAAGCCCCTTTCTTATTTTTTATATTGTTAAATGTATAAACTTAGGAAATAAGAAATAATGCTAATAAATGATAATAATATTAATAATGATGCTCCATTGTCCGTCACTTTCTAAACCCAACAACGCTCACACTCTCAAGTAACCAAGATACTGCAATCACGCTTATATCCTCTCACATCCACAACATACGACACACATCACAAAAGATACAAGCAGACACACACACAGCTCAAAACACACAAAATCTCGTCACACTTTCATCTCACTGGCTCACCTGAACCAGAATACTTGGCATATGCCCGTATTTGGTTCTGATAGCCAACTTCGAGTCGAGCTTAAGGAAACACCTTAAACCATAATAATAATTATAACAATTTCCTTGGCAACGACATGGTATGTCACGTATTTTTTATTGTCACAACAAAAATGTCTGAGTCCTGTATAGGTATATTATTATACTCTTGGATCTGAAAACAATTTAAAATAAACGTATTGTTTCGCTCTTTTAAGCAAAAATCAGTTGAGAATAGTTTTTTTTTATGACATTGGAAGGCAAACAAGCAGACGGATTTCCTGATGGTAAGAAATTCTCGCCGCCTAGAGAGACCAAAGGAGATAATGGTGCGTTGCCAACCAGAGGCCGGGATGTTAGGCCTTGAGCAAAAGTAAGTTTACCGGCTACCTTACCCTCCGAACCGGAACACGTCATGACGTTATGGTGGCAGGAATAGGTAAGGCGGTGGTACCGGCGGTGAGTCGTTGCAAAACTCTACCACCTAGTCAGATGTCACGGTGCTATTGACGGCAAGCCTATGCTCGCCTTTTACGAACTGCCTGGCACAGGAAGGCAGATTATCTATTCTAGAAAGGAGCTCGGACCAATTCGAGGTCACAATATTTAAAAAATAAAATGCAGAAACAATGAAAAACATTTACCCCATGGACATATACCCGTGTGAAACTACGATGTGACTGATCTCAATGACGGAATACTCGTACCATGATGCAAACAAGGAGCAAAAGATAAAACGCACGCCCACCACAGCAGCTCGTCACACCGAGTGGCTCCACATCGACAGAGGATGAATATGCAACCCCTCCAGAGTTCGATGTGTTGAGCAGTGATGATGAGTTGCCGCCTCCAGCGTCGAGCCAAGCACCTGCGCCGCGCTGAGGAAGCCACCGCAGACGTGCCTAGGACCAGCGGAACAATCTGCCCCGCACCCGGTCCCCGCCGTCAGTGGTGCAGTGCCCCACGAAAACGTCATGCGGGCGTACTATAGGGCAAGCTCACTGCATATCGTTCCCGTATGTTGTCTCTGTTTCAGGACCTTGAACCGGGTTTGACCGTTTCTGTACAACGACTTTCGGATCAGGTGCGATTTATTCAACATTCCTTCGACGAACGGGTTGGTGGATGGTGTCTCTGATGCGGAGGACGCTGAAACTATAACAGTAAGTACCCAAGAAAAAGAGCTATTGAGGAGGACTTTCGAAGAAGCAATTCTGGAATTTCATAGCATACCGGCAAATGCAAGACAACGGCTACCACGTTTCCCTACGCATAAGCGTAATATGGCACTAGTGATGGCTTTAGATTGCATACTAGACTCCTATCTATTGACTAGTCAAAACTTAGTCGAAACACATTCGATCCTATACTGTGCTGCTGTAACGGGGTTCCGTGTTGCTCGTGTCAAATTCCCTGAATGTGACCGAGACTCACGATATGCTAGTTATATGCCAGCGTGGCAAAATAGGATCGAACGGCGTATCTCTACGCCCATATCCCCGAAGAGGTAGGCAGAGGCACAACCCACGACTAGCCGAACACACTAAGTCCCACAATGTCCTATCACATTCGCAAGCCTATCGCCAACTGGGCACATATCCAATCCCTAGCAACATGTTTTTTATTAGAAAATTGGAAAAAACCCAATTTTGTTTTTGTTGTTCCTCCCGGGATTCGAACCCGGGACCTCACGCAGTCAAGTCCGACAACTGAACCGCTAGACCACAGAGGCGCTTACCCTACCATTATTATATTATCCTTTCTCAACGTCTTATATTTGTTTATGCCAAATTTTATCAAAATCAGTGCTGTGCTTGGAGCGTGAAAGCGTAACAGACAGACAGACGGACTGATACTTTTGAATTAATAAATTTAAAAATATATTAGTATGGATGGTCAACAAATGGAAACACAGGTGAGAGAGTGATTTTTTTTAATTGTTTCCAATTTTGGGTGTTTCGTAATTTTTAATCGGTAGTGGTCGAAGTAGGCAAAGGTGCTTCATCTCGTGCAGCCAAAAGTGCTCTAAGGGCGAGGGTTTCTTGTCTGAGCATATTGACGTGGGTTCGAAGTGATGCATTTTCTTGTTCTAAAAGGCAGGCACGCCAGGCAATCTGTAAATTAGATTGATAAGGTATAGTCACAAAACAAGAAATATATTTAAAAAGTACCTACAAGGTCCTAAATTATTCTAAAATGAAGTTTAACTTCAAACTACTTTGCAGTCATAAAGGAAGGAGAAAAAGCAAAAAATACACAGTCGAATTGATTATCTCCTAATTTTGGTGTCGGTAAAATATAGGTAAGCAGACTACATACTAATGTTAGACAGCAAAAATGTTAGTACTTAAGGTCTGTTTTTTTCTTAGGAGTCCAATTTGGTAAACAACAATGGCGGAACAGTGAAATTAGGAAGCCATAGACAATGAATAGGGTTGAGAATTATCACAAGACCGAATGAACAAGAATGACATACTACCGTGAATGAATGATATTTATTGGTCAATACTAGTATAGTAATTTAGTAAATAGTAGTGCTATATTCATAGTAGTAATATTATATAAGGGAAGGTGTGTTTGTTTATCTTTCTTTCTTGCCAAAACATAATGGATAGTGTATATTCGGTAAGAAAATAATGGAAGTGGTGAATGACATAATTTTTTTTTGGGAAAACTGGTAATGAAAAACACGTTTAAAATCTGATCCACTGTGGTCTGGACGTTTGGCGTCGGACTTAGCTTCTTGAGGCCCCGGGTTCGATCCCGGGTCGGGCGACAGGGAAAAAGTGAAAAGTGTGTGTTTTGAGTGTTTTAATGGAAATGGATGGCGGTGCCCGGGATTGGACGTGTGCCCGGTTGGTGCTGGTTGTTTTAGTTGTTATTTTATAAGTAAATGACACATTACAAAAATATTACGAAAAGTTTTTCGTGCTTAATACTATAATAACATCACATCTTGTTTGGGAATGTAAAAAACTGATCGAAAGACCAAGAAAGGTGGCACTACTTAAATGACAATGGAGAATAAGACACGTTATCTGCGTTTAATTATTTTTGTTTTAGCAAACTACAATAGGACCTGAACTCTTAAACGTCATTGTTTACTTTTGAAAACTTAATAGTCACTAACCATTGTTTATAGAAAAGTTAAAACTGACCGAAACCTTACTTAAATTGAATGTGTTAAATGGTAAATTCGAAACAGATTTTAGTGTTAAACGTTGTGCATAGAGCGAAAGAATACTTCGAACCATTCAAGTTGAATTTAATGATGATTGATACGAAACTTCGATGTTCTTCTAAGATGTGCAGATTGCTTACATAATCGGACTTTAAAAAAATAGACTATATAGGTTTACATTTGCTTTTATGAAACATCTTGCTACGTTTATATTTCATTTTGAAACTCATTTCGAATGAATAATTAAAGCACCATTTAATAAATATAAATAAAGAAGATATTCTAGTTATTAAAACTATTCTTTAACAAAAAAAAAAACACAAATCACAAAATACACGCAAAACCAAATGAAGTTAAGAATCCTAACACCTTAACACTCGTAATATACAGGCGAGGCAACCAGACAAATGACAACAAATGATCTAAAACACCTGGCTACTCCTTAGAATCAAAAATTCGAAGACGAAATATTTTTTTGTTTTTTAAAATACTATTATATTATTTTCTGTGGATCAACAGTTAATATCAAATAGATTGCAAAATTATAAATATTTTGTTACATATATTCTCATTTCAGGTATTTATCTCGAAAAAAGACACAGTCATTAAAAATTAATTGATTTTGATTATGATTTTATTTATTTCTTGGAGTCGATTACTTAAAACCGATTGGAAGCCTTTATTTCGCGAATAACTGCTTTCCACAAAACAACGTAAAAAACAACAAAAGTGGTGGTCCGTGTTAAGAGTTGGGCCTCTGAAGGCTCTCATGTCAATTAAACACTTCCTGATACGACTATCAACCAAAATTAAATCTATCATACTCATTTGATCATTCCTTCTCCATGTAGTAGTATGTATGTCCTTATGCTGAAACATTGTGTTAAACACAAGAAGATTTCTTTTTTTCTTTTCACACATAAATCTACAATATGCTTACCAGCATCATTCACTCTCTTATCACCATAGGGTCCAAGAACGGCCTCGTAACCGTCCCGTCGTGTCCCCACCCAACCATTCAAGTTACCACACGTAATCACTTTTTCATTTCCTTCAACCATATCCAAAACATTCCTTATCCCAAAACTTTTCCAGGTCATGAGTCGACGACGAGTTGACCGGAGCATAGGTTGCTACCACAAAATCTCGTGTGACTCCTATTTTAATACGGACCCAGAGCAGTCTCGGACCAATCAAACCATACCCTTTCAGGCCTGAGGCTATGCGACACGATAAAATGATACCTACCCCAGCGCTGGCGTGATAGCTCTATGATACACCAGACCAGAGAGCCAACCTGCCACCGGGGAGATCAAAAGTGTCACTACCCTTTCGTTTAGTCTCCGTTACATACAGTAAATCCAGGCATATCTCATCCATTACATCAATCAATTCATTCATATTCGCTTCCATTCCCCCTCTTACATTCCACGTGCCTATTTGACACTCTCCACTCCTTGATTCGCCGGTACGGGCCTGGCGTGATGGTTGGCAGCCCCCATCGCCGCATCTGCCTCTTTTCGTACCGACGAGGGCGGATCGGTACGCGTCGCCTCCAGGGAACGCCCTAACCCGCTCTACGATACTTTTTTGGGCCAGAATTGCAGTCCAATGGACTAGCAGGGACCGCGACGTGCACGCTTCTGGCCAATGAGTTCCCTAAATCTGTGTTGTGTTGTTTTCTGGTTACGTTAAGTGTTTTATGTATCATAACTATGGCTTACATCCCAAATAAACCCCGTATCCTCCTCCACAATGTCCTACACAAGAACAACAGAATTCCATTGAATCCACGGACACCGCTGACTCAATTATATCAGAGTCTGGTTCTGAGCGTCGTGGGGATTCTCTAGATCGATCAACATATAAAAAAAGTTCCTCTCCAAGTGCCTCAATATAGACAATTTACACGCATCTCTGTCTGGAGGATAAATTAAAATACTCAAAAGTGGATAAGGGACCCTTTATAGTACACGTTTTTAACACCGAAGCCGATCCCACATCTGGCACAGCTATTAATCCTGTAAAGTTCGGTCAGTACTTGTTCTCAAATAAAATTACAAATATTTCACCCGATGGTGTAAAAAAAAATTGGAAGAAATAGGATGTCGGTAGAGCTTACTTCTCCTGAAGGTGCTAATAACTTTATGACTGTATCAGCTCGAGCTGATGCTGGTTACTCTGTATCCATACCCTCATTTGATTTAACTCGTATGGGTGTTGTTGTTGTTCCTACGGATCTATCGATGGAAGAATTTGTGGCATCAGTGCTACTTCCTTCCCCTTGCGGGAACATATTGAAAGCTAGACGATTTAATAGAAAAAAATAATTGATGTTGTCGTAAACTGGATCCCTACAAAGGTAACCTTTTGACATTTAGTGGGCAATCTTCTCGCCTTAAGAATTTTCTCATTCTACACCGCCCTTCCTGTTGAGCCCTAAAACTTCCCCACCATTCAGTGCAATAATGCTGCAGATTTGGCCATATCCAAACTCAATGCAGGTCAAAACCTCGTTGCTATCGTTGCTCCCAACTCCATACCGGTGATACTTGTTCTGTAAAAGAAACTGAAGCTTCCTGCCTTTATTGCTCAGGCCGTCAATTTGCCTTTAACAAGTCGTGCCCTGAGCACTCTAGGCAATTAAACTAACAATGACACAAGAGAATATCTCGTATATAGAAGCCGCATCTAGATTCCCAACTACTTGGAGATCCTGTGCTGAAACCTCCAAAATCATGTTTTCTCAACCCCAGCCTTGCTTCACTCCTCCTCGGTCTGTTCAACCTGCCAATAACCATCAATATCCCACTCGTATCCCTACTACTTCGTACAAAAAAACTGTCTTTCTCCCACGAAGACAACTTCTTCTCTTTCAAAAGGATACGCCAGAGCAGCACATCAAGCCATTACCGGTAATGGTTTTATGCATACTTCTCACAATGGTTGCGCTCTTGCGAATGATAATGTTTCCCCTCCTAACTTGGATTTCAATATTATTGAATTATTTCTGTCTACAGTTATTGATTACATCTCCAAACAAGGAGACCATTTCTTACCGCCCAACGTTGCATCTCCACTCAATCAACTGTATAACCATCTACCTTTGCAGCTATAGCATTAAAGTTGCTTGAAGGGGCGGGTAAGGGTAGGTGAGAGTAAGTGTGAGAAGATTTAATAAGGAAGGGCGAGCCTCTATATCCATTAGTTCTGTCATCGCGGAGAGCAACATATCCAGACACATGCAAATTATTTTTTAAGCCACATTCGAATGATTTAATTCAAATTATGTTTTTTTTTTATGATATAGGAAGGCAAACAAGCAGACGGATTTCCTGATGGTAAGAAATTCACGCCGCCTAGAGACACCAAAGGTGATAATGGTGCGTTGCCAACTAGAGGCCGGGATGTTAGGCCTCGAGCAAAAGTAAGTTTAGCGGCTACCTTACCCTCCGAACCGGAACACGTCATGAAGTTATGGCGGCGGGAATAGGTAAGGCGGAGGTACCAATCCGGGCGAGTCGCTGCTAAACTCTACCACCTAGTCAGATGTCATGGTGTTAGTGACGGTGAGCCTATGCTCACCTTTTACGAGCTGCCTGGCAAGGCAGGCAGATGGTCTATTCTACAAAGGAGCCCGGACCAACACGGGGATCTATCCTATTTTTAATCGATAGTTAAAAATTGAATAGTATTGTTACATTGTTTTGTTTGTTTAATCATATAAAAGTGTATAACTTAATTTGGAGATAGGGACATAGTGTGGGAATGATAATAGGGATATTATACAGGTGAGCTTTATTAATGACGCTTACGATTAAAAAATGATAAATGAAAATCCTAGCAACCGAAATGCATACTGCAAAGAAATATTGGTAGCCCCTATATCTCTCTTAGATACCTACTTTTTAAGCTCAAAGCGCAAGACGAATCGTAAGAATCACCCATATACGCTTCTACAACAGGCTCCCCAGTGACATTAATGATCTTCCTATTGATAAGTTTAAGAAATGTATCAAAACAAAGCTGTGTAAGAAAGGCTATTATAAAATTTCAGAATATTTAGAAAACGAATAGGTATGCATGGTATGAAAAGATAAATAACTTAAGATTTAAAAGGCTATCCCCAAAGCTTTTTAAATCTTAAGTTATTTATCTTTTGATATCTTGTAACATTTTGTTAAGTATTTTGATATTTCATGATATTCATTTAAAAAAGACAAGCTCGCTGAGTTATTTTCACCGGATCTTATCAGTAAGTGGCCGTGATTCCAATCTGGTGGTAGTTTATAAAAATGTCGACGCACACAAGAACCATTTGCTTAGCCAAAGTGAATAAATATTTTTTTTCTAATTCTGATTCTACCTCCTCTGAGCTGTAGCGGTCCGGTTGCTGTACATGACTTCATGAAGTCCCAGGGTCGGGCGGCAAAAAAAAAATGTATTATCAATTTTCGAATAAATCAATGCGAGCGTAGCTGGGATTTGATATGTGCCCGTTAAATATTTCTAATCATATTTTAATAATAATGCTCGTCCTAAGGCTACAGTGTGTTTTGTCTTTTATTTGCCAATAAATCATTGTAGGCGTTTAATCAATTTAAATTGTTAATATGATTTTGCATTTTTAACGTGTTATTGTCAATTGATTAAACAGCCTGATTTAATTAGCTTACCGATTTTAGTTCACACCATAATTTTTACATCGTTCGAGTATTATTTCAGTTCCTTTTTGTGGCACATTTTGATATGGTTACAACGCTGTTATCAGCGGCTTTTTTTTAAGAAAAAGTTTAGTGAAAATTAGTTCGAATATCGGTTGTTGATCCCGTACGTGAGCTAATAGCAGCAAATACTCTTTGAAAATAGACAAGGATGGTGGTAGTTTTGTTGAGCACTCACTAAACTAATTTTAAGTTATCGCTGTCTTCATTTACCGAAAGTAATAGAATAATAGATATATCTAGTATCAAAATCCAAAATTAGAACCTACTTGATCTTCTCTCATTCTCCTCGCATCCCTAGATTTTTTTGCAGCCTGGTTATTGCGTCTTCTTCTTTCAAAATATTTTTCATCTTTAAGCTCTGCTGGTATCGGTCGTTTCTCACCACGACGTCTGGACTCGCCGTCACAAGACAATTGGGTGGTAGAAGAGGGTCCTGGAAATGAAATAATAATAAATATTCCCTTGTAAAATTATGTAAATTAATACTATGGAATATGCATATACGTTGAAAAGAAAAAAAAAAAAAGTTTATTTGCGGAATATGAATTAGTGCTTTGCTCCGGTTCCGAAATCTCCGGAGAACAACCGGAGATTGGCAAAACCGGTAACATCCGGTTTTTGTTTCCTAATCACCGGAGATTTTTTTGATATTTTACACAGGAACATACTGAAAATTTAGTAATTTAATTTAATGTTACCGACCTTCCGAATCATTTAGCTTTATAAAAAAGAAGTACCAAAATATAACACATCGGAGCATCAGCAATAGATATTTTAAAAATGTTTACTGACTAGACAAACTGACTAGAAAATACCTTACTGTTCTTGAGATTTCAGTTAGTTTAAAAAGTTTTTTAGCCTCATTTTTTTTAATGATAGGCGCATTTAATTTCAAAGGCTGACTTGCCACAGTGAAAATGCTTTGCTTCCTGAACCAAAGTCAATTGTTATAAATTACTAGCTGATCCGGCAGACGTTTAATTAATTTTGTGTGTGTGTGTGTCTAGATAACTGTATCACACTACAATTGTGTTAAATGTTTCAAATTTATAATTTAAACTTTTGAGATTTTGTTTTAATTACTTCTAATAAAAGAAATCGATTGCTTTTTATAGAAATTTAATTGATCCTTCACAAGTCGCCTGAAAACCTAAAATAGGGTGTATAATATTATAAACAATTGACTGAAGTTAAAATTTTGTGACGTGAGCTGCTTATTTAGGGAGCTCTAGCTATTCACGCGACGCATTACGGACGGATTGTGAAATCTCCGGAGAATCTCCAGTTATTCGTAAGAACCGGAGAAAAAATACCGGAGGCAATAATTTTCTCCAGTGCAAACCTCTAATATGAGTGCTTTAAAGATTAATTAGACAATTAATTAGTCAGTCCAACATATTCTTCCTACTTGTGGTGTGTAAATATTTTTAAAGGCATTTATTAAATTAGTTATTTCAATTATTTACTTACTATTTACACACTGTTTTTTGTATTCATTACGTGATTAATTACTAATACAAATAATTTTTAGAATGTAAAATTAATTTAACCATATCTGCCGTAAACTACCACAGTTTCCAAACCTTGGCTAGGTTTCAGGTCAGGAGACTCATTCGTTCTCTCTCAACGTTCATGTTGCACCTATACCAGTTCAAGTTGGGAACTTAATTCTTAAAGTTATTGATCAGTATATATACCTAGGTCAAGCTGTTCAGTTAGACAAATCCAACCGTGTGTTACCAGTGATGACATATGGAACTGAGACGTGGCCGTTAAATGTGGGCCTTTTAAATAAACTCAGAGTCGCTCAGCGTGCAATAGATAGAGCTATGCTCGGTGTTTCTCTGCAAGATATGATTCGTATTTTGGTGATCCGCAAAAGAACGAGAGTAACCGACATAGTTCAGAGAGTCAGCAAGTTGAATTGGCAATGGGTAGGCCACATTGTTCGCAGAGCCGACAACCGCTGGGGAAGAAAGGTTCTCGAGTTTCGGCCCCGCACCGGAGGAAGAAGTGTTGGACGACCTCCCACCCGGTGGACTGACAATCTGGTCAAAGTCGCGGGGAGTCGCTGGATACAAGCGGCTGGTGACCGTGACTTGTGGGAGGCCTATGTCCAGCAGTGGACGTCCTCCGCCTGATGATGATGATAATGATGATGATATTAGAAATATATTTTTATTATTTTGTCTGCAAAAAAAATCTTTGACACTAAAAGCAAGTTGAATACCTTCTTTCGAAATCTTTTCAATGGAAGTGATTCAAGTTTATCAGGAATTTGATTGTATGGACATGCGATACACATAATTTTTGTAAATGCAGAGTTTTTGGTTAGGCACATGCAGTTTCTTACTATTTCTAAAATGTGACAAACGTAGGATTTCAGCCTTTGTTTGAAACAAATGATGATGTTTTTTTTACAAATACATATACAGATAATATATACATGTATAAACAAGGTAAAGGTAATATTTTAAGTGACTTAAACAGTGGCTTGCATGAATGTAACTGATTGACACTACATATCGCTCGTATACACTTCTTCTGAACTCTAAGGATTCTAGTTGAATACAGAATTCCCTAAAGTAGGAACACCATACTGCAAAACGAAAAATCATACCCGTGATGAGCTACATAACAGAGATTCATTTAATGCTGACCCTTCTCTAATTCTTCTCAACATATATACAAACCCATAGATTTTATTGCAAAGTAAAACAATTTGCGATTTTCAATTACATTATTTATAGGTTTTTATTCCTAAAAATTTAGTACAATCTACATTTTAAATGGCAGTGTTATTAAAAAAAAAACATTTCATTTTTTAGTATCTTTATAACGTGCTTGAAATTCAACCATTTTTTTTCCTAAAATTTATTTTTAAATTATTTTCATTTAACCATTCTGTCACTTTAGTCAAAGTTTTATTTGACTGTTAAAATGAACCATTTTTATTTTTGCTCTTAATGAAAAGTGTAGTCCATCGAAAATAAAATTTAATTATGATTGATGTCATCAGGCAAAACATTTACGTAAATTAAATAAAAGTAATGGCCTTAAACCACTACCTTGTGGTATACTGCAATAATGAAAAAGATAACTTGAAGTATAAACTTTTCTGCGGTTGCCACTAACTTTTGATATCTCAACACATTGCTTTCTATTCACTAAATAGCTTGTAAACCATTCTAATGAATTAACTCTGATACCATATCTCTCAAGTTTCGTTAAAAATTGTATTTGATACCAAATCAAACGCTTTACTAATATCTAAAAATAAAGTAAGGGAAAACTTTTTATCATTTGGGCATTCATTTACATTTTGAACTAAGTCGAAACATGCATAAACTGTAAACCTGCCTTTTCTAAATCCATATTTATTATTTTTTATTATTTCTTTTGAAAAATCTTAGAAATTTTTGGAATTTAAGTTATTGGTCTACAATTGATCATATGACACATATTATCCCCTTTTTAAGACGTAATGGCTTGACAACAGACTTTTTTATCAGACGATCTGTGACGAAATATTTTCCTCCTAAAAATGATAAATTAATTGTGTGACAAAGAGGCTTCGATATCACACTGGCAACATTTATTACAATTAATATTATGGGGCTTATATTGTCACAGCCCATCGACCATACATCCCAATAGACGCTGCACATAAGGCAACACGGTTCTGTCAACACATAAGTGTAATTGTTCTAATGTAGCTTATTACTTAAAATAATATGAACAGTATCGACCAGGTTTGTGACCTGTAAACA
>NJDC01002759.1:42893-58914 GCA_002245475.1 Calephelis virginiensis | reverse complement strand
GTTAGATTACGCTCATATCCCCGAAGAGGTAGGAGGCACAACCTGGGCACCTACTTCTAGCCGAAGACACTAAGTCCCACAATGTGATAAGTGGCAAGCCTATCGCCAACCAGGCACATGTCCAATCCCGGACAGGGTTATTTTTATAAGAAAATTGCAAATACGCATTTTCTATTTTTTTTTGTTGCCCGACCTGGGGGTTGAACCCGGAATCTCAAGAAGTCAAGTCCGACGCCGGACAGCTAAACAAAGGCGACTAAATGCTCGTAACGGGAATTAATGCTTGTAAAATTACCGGTTGAATTTAGCTAAAGAACTATAGCATACTGAAGTAGCGTTCTTTGCTTCGCTGCGCAGAAGAACTCGCAGGTAAACGGTTAATACAAATTGATCCAACCACAAAGTAAAAACACGATACGCCTATGCCATGTGTTAGTCTACGATAGAGATACAGAAATAGCTAGCTTTGGGGTTAGATTCAATCTGTGTGACTTGTCCTGAGATATTTATTTATTTATTTCTTCTCGCCTCTGTAGTATAGCGGTCCAGCGTAGGGCAACAAAAAATATTAGAAAATGTATATTTTCAATTTTCTAATAAAATTAACATTGCCTGAGATCGGATATGTGCCCGGTTGGCGATAGGTTTGCCACCTATCACATGGTAAGATTTTCTGCTAGATACCTAGTCGTGGATGCATTGGATGTGCCTCTACCTATCCTTCGGGGATATAAGCGTGAAGATACTCCTAATTACTTTTAACTTATTGAAATGCCTGACCCCGCCGAGAATCGATTCCGAACCTCGCAGTTGGTCGTTGGGGTTAAGGTATATACGCTAGCGCCTAGAATGACGAGTTGTTCGATAATTGAAAACTATGGATGCAAATTGCGATTGATTAAAAAAGTATCTTCACTGCTATATCCCCTAGCAGGTAGGTAAAAATACAGCCAGGGCACATACGAGTAGGTACAGTAATGTGAAGTTGTGGTCGCCCATTCGAGTCGAAATTCGACCATAATTAATATTAATATCTTGTTGATAAGAACGCCATCTTCATTTTTCAACACCAACTGCTTTATTTCCAAGCTGTATTGTGCGCCATCTGTGCGTGCGTATGTCAAATGCATACGTTGTACGTGTAATGTTTTATTTTTTTAATCAATGCACTTTATAAAAAATATCATTAAAAAATATTAGCGTTCTGAACTTCTCCTACACGTAAATTATAAGTGTGCCAAATTTCATACACCTCCGTCACCGCAATTTTCGTAAAAAGGGCGCCAAAGGTTTTTCTTCACGTATTAATATATAGATAAATGACAGCCGATAGTCACTAATCCAACATCCAACGACAGAGTGCTCACTCATCGACTCCAAAGTTGGCTTTATTAGAAAATTAATGAAAAACAAAATTTTTACTATTACTCGACCTGGGAAACAAACCCGGGGCCTCGTGAAATCAAATTCAACACTAGGCTACAAAGGCGTTTTAAAATTAAATTAAAATACTGGTAATAAATGTAATTGTGTTTCCAACTCGTAGACCTCTCAAATTTATCACCTAAACAACAATAAATAAGATTTTTTGTAATCCACCTTAGGACGATTGAATGGCGAGCATTTCAAAGTAGCAACAGAATAAAAGAAAGTTTTTCTATCACCTTTTCTCTCAGTTACTTTTAGTTTTTTTTTTTCGAAATGACTACTGTTGTGTGCGTCTATTGACTTTAACAGCTCTTACAAAACTGACTATAAATGAATTGCCTAACTCACTTTAATAACACTTGCGCTGGTCAATAATAAATTTTATTTATCACTTTATGCTTCAATTTGGCAAACGCTCTAACTATTCACCGCATTGTCAGAGATTTTTAATTAAGATTCATAAATCAATTGAATTTTAAACTCAGTTTTTGTTTATTAGTTACTGACGGCACTTAAATAAACAAACCACAATGAAGGGATAGCTACTGTAGTTTTTTTCCCTAAAATAGTGATAAGTGTTAATTGTATATATAAAAATAAAATTGTATGTGAAATTTAAAAAAAAATTAGAAATATAAAATGATATCAATCGATATAAAATTTCAACTAACATATAACAATATTACATTTAAATAGTAAAAAAATAAAATTAGAATATAAATATACCTTACTTTTTTGAGGAATGAAGCTATGAAAATGGCCTACATCCGAGTTTGTTCAAAACAGCATTTTTCATTACTTAACAATGTATGTTTTTTATTGAATTAAGTTCTGCTTTTAAGTTTATGCTAATGTTAACAAAATTACAGAATACAAGTCAAAAGGAGGAACCGTCAAACATTTAATAATGAGAGACACGAGACCCGAGAGCAAACACTCCCCAAGAATAATTCTCGAGGAGCATAAAAAAACAATAAAGCTAAGGTGTCCGACGGCCGGCGGCGTCTGGGGAAGCATGGAAAAAGGGACTTCAGACGAACAGCAACGATACGACATAGTTATTTGAATAAGTACTTAATAAAAGTTGTAAAACTTGCTTCTCTTGAACATTAAACCTACATTAATAATGACTAGTATATATTATAGTATATTAGTCATTATTATTAGTATTAGTCATTATTAATGTATAGTATACATTAATAATGACTAATAATGACTAGTATTCTGCAATAACTTAAGGTTTTATATTTTTATGTATTTAGATTTTGGTAGCACACATTGAATAACAGTACCATAGTAGTAGCGATTTTTCGTTTCCACCAAAAGAAGAAGCAATTATGTCGGTATTTTATAATAATATTAAGCATCCCGTAACTAGAAAAATAAAAAGAGGATATAAGCTAAAAAAAATCTAATCGCAATATTTGTAGTGCCTAGTGTAAGAAAATATTTATAATATTTAAATATAAATATTACGTTTTTAGTAAGAAAAGATGTAGGTAATATTATACAAATATACTAGAAAATATGTAGGTGTAAGAAAAAATAATAAAATTAGGTAAATAAACTTGTAGATAAAAATCAATAAAATATTTTTTTTTCACTTGCGATAACCATACTTATTTTAAAATTGTAAGCTTAATTTACTGAATGTAATTATTAAGATTATCCAGGAAATTTACTACCGTCTGGCACTTTGCGATCCATCATTTGATTTTGCATAGATCGATTCTAAAACTTGTTT
This sequence comes from Calephelis virginiensis, assembly GCA_002245475.1. Classification (NCBI taxonomy): domain Eukaryota; kingdom Metazoa; phylum Arthropoda; class Insecta; order Lepidoptera; family Riodinidae; genus Calephelis; species Calephelis virginiensis. Next base: position 55,742 of record NJDC01002759.1, on the reverse strand, counting down.
TAATAACCGTTTCTCCGCATGATGATTCTCCGACAGAATGTTTTGTTTACTTTTTCAGCAGAATAACATTTTATGTACGTTTCTCCGACAGAACGATTTTCTCATGAAATATTCGCCTTTCCTAGTTTTTAATGCAAACTATCGACAAACGATTCTTTCACGGGTGAAGTAACTAGCGGAATAGCATATTAAGCCCCAAATATTAGGAATCCATGTGTTTTTGAGTGCAAAGAAATGAGAATACATGATGTAAAACGCAGTTTGACAGCAGTTTTTTTTTTCGAAATGACTAATGTTGTGTACGTCTACGCAGTTTGACAGCAGTGTGAAGCGCCATGTTAGATATTTGACGTGGGAGTACACGTTGAGTAATGGAGCAGCGCGCCGGCGGACTATCTAAATCGCACTTTATAAATGACGTGATCAATTCTTGTTTACTCTCGAGGGCCCTCATTGAAAACCTACTTTACATTGCATATCAGATAAATGATCATTTTTTATGAAGATAGACAGAATCTTTGTTAACAAGAAAGAATGTAATATTAGTTTTCTGACTAACGCGTTAATGCATTACTAAGTCTGTTTAGTTCTGGAATTAGTTCTACCACACTCAGAGAAAATCCGGTAAAAACACACCGAGCATTAGTCCTAAGTAACGTTTTTTATATATTTTCAATTTGATACTATAATCAAATTTATTTAGTGGAAGATATTTCATATAATTGGGAAATTTGTAATAAACGCGTTTACATTGGCTCATGAAAAGATTTCTTACTCTGTGGAAACGAGACACATGCAAGATTGTTTTTATTCCTCGTATTCACATGATGTATATCACAGTTTCTTTTGAATGAACGTATATTCTTTTGAACATATTATATAAAATTTTCAAAGAAATACTGGGAAGTTACAGTTGGAACATTAATTAATTTGAATTTTTATCTCAGGAACTTGCAATTTTAAAAAGAAGTTTTTAATGTTAATGAGTCAAAATGTAGAAAATTTATTTGTTTTATATCTTGAAACAAATAGGGTTGATGGCATTTATTCCTAATTCAGAGGACGGGGGAAACTCGCCGCACCAGTCTTCTCGTGACTACAGGACCTTTGAATTCCGGTTGAATTCGGCGGAACAGGATCGTAACGTTGAGATATTAAAACACATTTTACGCGTTGGACCCGTTTAAAGTCATTTAATGTAGAAAATATGACGTATGCTTTATTTTGTCACATGGGTTGAAGATCGGGCAATGGCTACTATACTAGGGTCGGTTTTATAGATTTGGAGGCCTCGAGGCAACAAAGGAGTGGAGGCCTTCTGGTTAAAATTTTTTTTTAATAAAATGTTTCTTTCTTGTCAACTTTTCTTTTAATGCTTAGGAACAATACAATCATGTTAAAGTTGAAAAGTTGTTGTAAAGGTAAAATTATGAAATAAAGTAAAAGACGTTTACTAGACGGAATTTCTAAGATTTTGTAAGAGGTCTGGGTTAGGGGCCCCTAGTATCTGGAGCCTCCGAGGCTTTCGCCCCTAGTGCCCTCCACTAAATACAGCCTTGGCTTCTACGCCTCTATGTACACTACCATCCAAACCTTTTGAGGTACGGCGATAAAAAAGCCGGTACCATTATTCTTTTCAAATATCTAATATATTTCCAAGCCAGTAATTAGAAAAACTATTTTATGGAAAAAGAAAGGCAACAAACAACAACTCAAGCTAGCCAATGCAAAGATAGTAAGAGACGTCCTTGTCTAGTTAAGCTTGGTTGTTAGTAACCATTGGTAGTTAACCTCAAAGTAACGAAGCGTTGCTCATAGTTACACAAATTAATGTATTTGTTTAACAGTCGACAACGAACGACCGTAGTTAGATTTTCAACTATTCGTACGAAAACTACAATTCGTAAAATAACAACTTGTTTCTTGTATTAGTAGAAAGAATTTATTCACTACACTTGTACTTTCCAGAATATATTTTTATTTTTATAGTTTATAAAAATAAATAAATTGTATTGTCAACCCAGTCAATTCAAATTTGTTTGCTAATATCATTACTCAGTATTTTTTTAATTAATTACCGTCATTAGAGGATGACAATTAACTGGTATTATTTTCAACAAAACTTCAGTTGTTATCGTCCTGGTGATGCTGAAATAGCGAAACCGGTTGACTAAACTATAAAAATAAGAAATGTATTGTGGAAAGTAAAAGTGTAGTGAATAAATTGTTTCTATGGAATTCCACCAAGCACCGACGATAAGAAGTATAAAAACTATATTTTATTAGTCCTTAGTCTGAGGTACAAATCTATTCGATACCCGAGTCCCCGTTGTCAGACACTGTCATAATGGAGGTAGAAATAAGTAGCAGCCTTGTTGATAAATGTATTTGACTTATATTCACAACTTACGAGCGACTAGGCATTAAAGCAGATGATATACTCCAAAAACGGGCTGAGAACCAACATGAAAGAACTGGGGGGTGATTATGTAACTCAATTGTCAACTCAAACTGTAAAAGTGTACATCAAATGACGTTATTTGTGTTTGCTATCTCTATTGTATTTCTGTTGGTCACTGGAGATAGCAAATACAAAACACGTCATTTGACAGCGATTCGATGTACACTCATCCATTTTGAGTTGGTAACTGAGTTACATAATCACCCTCCAGATTTTCCAGTTCCAGTTTCCGAACAGATACGGATTAAGAACTTTCAAGAAAAGATTACACTCATTACTTAAAGGTCGACAACGCATTTGTGTTACTTCTAGGATGTTGTTTATGATATTGGAAGGCAAACCAGCAGACGGATTTCCTAGTGGTATGATATTCACGCCGCCAAGAGACAACAAAGATGGTAATGATGCGTTGTAAACCAAAGACCAGGATGTTTGACCTCGAGCAAAAGTAAGTTTACCGGCTAACTTATCCTCCAACCGGGACTCGTTGTCAGCAAGCATTGACGTTATGGCGGCAGAAATAGGTAAGGTGGTATCAATTCGAACAAGCCGCTGCGATACTTTACCACCTAGTAAGATGTCACGGTGTTACTAACGGAAAGCCTGGATGGTAGTAATTTACCACCAGACGACCCACTCGACCGCTTGCCTCCTTTTCTATAAAATAACTAGCGATACGTTACGTGCTTCGCTACGTATATGACCGTATGAATGGCATAACAAAACAAAAGAAAAAAGAAAACAACAACTAGAAAAAGTTTCAATATCACAGTAGGGATTGTATGGTCATCTGAATAAAATTTTGAATTTGACTGAAATATACTTATTAACAAAATTATAAGCCATTTATTGAATTTATTTGTTACAAAGAATGTGAAAACCTCACTACCGATTTTATGCAAACTTCACATAAACCATTCTGCTGAATATTCCCAACAAAGCCTACACATTTGATTTGGATAGGCCGTTCTTGAGTTATACAATTACAACGAAAAGGGGCATTGTTTTTTATATATATACTAGCTGACCCAGGACACTTCGTATTGCTTGACAGTAATGCTTCGATAGTAGCGCAGTCTGTCGGATACAATGTGAAATATTCCAAAATCAACAACTACTTATTATTTGAAAATTAATTTAAAAAAACATTTTCCAGCAGACCAAATTGTGAATATATACCATTCTCGAATTCCCTTAAACACATACAAAAAATTTCATTAAAAAAGGAGTTCAGTGACAAACACACGAAAACAAGAATTATACTGGTGATTTATCGGCCTAATTTATTTCTACCGCAAAATATTGTTACTGTTCTGAATGCGAAACTTTGTACTAATAACTGAAAACTAATTCTAAACGGTGTTACAAAGTTCCGCGATAGCTCGTATTAAAAGGCGTTTAAAGTTTCAAAAATGAGGTTGTCTAAAGTTAATGGTATGTCTCATAGACACGTACCAACTATCATCTCTCTCGGATGCATTTGCATGCAAATAGAAGTGTCACCCGGTTAATTTATAATGCGGGTAATACGAGAAGTGAAGGAGCTTAAATAAACAGGGTTCCTTCCAGTTTGGGCTCGATTTGAATACGTATTTTAAACTAGATATACACATACTGTAAAGAAGCTTTTTACTTCATAGCTTACTGGTTATCCTGCCCTTGCAACCCCGATAGAACACAACCTGACACAAAACAAGGAGTGAACAAACAAGTATTTACAGAGTCGCATGCTTGTTTTCGTTCAATATATTTTGTGTAGTGTGCGTGCGTGCGTGCGTGCGTGTGTGTGTGTGTGTGTGTGTGTGTGTGTGTGTGTGTGTGTGTGTGTGTGTGTGTGTGTGTGTGNNTGTGTGTGTCTGTGTGTGTGTGCGTGTTTGTGTGTGTGTGTGTGTGTGTTTGTGTGTGTGTGTCTGTGTGTGTTATAGTAGTTTTTCAGACATAAAATTATGAACACAACATTTTTTAGTCCACATATTTTCATGTTTCGTACTGAAAATTAAGGGTTTACAAACGTAAGTTAAGATCACTACAATATAGTAGTGTGTGTAGTATCGCTACCTCTAGAGATGTGTATTATAATCAGGATAATCCCTAGTTTATTCGTTTTTTTGTATCATTAAAATAGTTTTACTAACCCTCGACGAGGGGTTTTATGAGTTTGACATTTGTTATTGCGTGAATGCTTGCGTGCGTGTTGCCTGTGTGTGTACGTAAGCGTATTCGTATGAGTGTCCGTTTACGTACGTGAATGCGTATGCGTGTGCGTTTGTCTACTTTATTATAGACATGGTCATATGATAGCAACATGCTTGTAATATCAAAGTATTTACAGAGTCGCATGCTTGTTTTCGTTTAATTTATTATCATAAAATTCTAAAATTTCAATTCAAACTAATGTAATCTGTATTTGCAATGTGTGTATGTAGTCTGTCTTTTACGCTTCCACACCTAAATTGCTAAATCGATTTCAATGACATTTGATATACATGTACACGATAGACCCTAATTTAAACAAAGGCTACTTTTTTAAAACATCTACCCACAAAGGGCTATAATAAGAAATGAAAGTTGCCTAAAAATGTTAAATTTAACCAAAGCAGATATCCGAAGTCATATATACGCTGACGAAGTCGCGGATAAACAGCGATAGATAAAATTATAATCCAATTGAAAAGTTTCTCAATTTTGAAGGTTATAACATTGTTGACTTATATATTTAGAAAGGAAAATAGAGTACCGGGAACAGCGAAAGGGTCCAGATTATATCTGACCGGCATAACAGGCCAGCAGAGCGTGTAAATGAAACTGACCCTTTTATAAACAGAATTTGGTTATCAATGACAATCTTTCAATATTTAGAAAACGCGATAGAGCTTTAAGTCCACATATTTGAAATATATAATTTAGTTTAGCTCTCCGATCTCGCACGCACGCACGCAAGTACGCACGTACGAACACACACACACACACACACACACACACACACTCACACACACAAACTGCATCTGCCATATTATATCTATACGCGATAAACTGAACTACTGAATGTATTTTCTTACAATTTTCACCAGGAGGTTACCGTCTTACCTGCTCATGCTGTGATAGCGACAATAAATAAATAAATAAATATTCCTGGACAAGTTACACAAATTGAATCTAACCCCAAAGTAAGCAAATTGTATGCTTGTGTTATGGGTGTTAATCAACGATACTATTATATAGAAATACTTAAATAGATACCAGAGTAAATGTAATAAACACCCAGACCCGGAAATGCGGTCATCTAAATGTTCATCACACAAATGCCTGCCCCAGTCGGGAATCGAACCCAAGCCTCGCGATTCGTCGATGCAGTTAGGCGAATACGCTAGCCACTCAACCAACGAGGCGGTCAATGTTATGTACTATGCTAACTAACCTTCCTAACCTGCATGATAGGATTCACATCTCGGCCACAGACAGCTACGCACCTGTAACATCTATAAAATGATAAAGTATCTTCACGCCCATATCCCCGAAGAGATAGGCAGAGGCACAACCAGGGCACCCACGACTAGCCGAAGATACTAAGCCCCATAATGTGATAGGTGGCAAGCCTATCGCCAACCGGGCACATATCCTATCCCGAACAACATTTTTTCTTATTAGAAAATTTGGAAAAACCAAATTTTCTTTTTGTTGTCCGACCCGGGATTCGAACCCGGGACCTCATGCAGTCAAGTCCAACAACTGAACCGCTAGACCACAGAGGTGAAAATGATAAGAAATGTATTTACATATTTGCGAAATATGTGTATTTGAAAGTTATTTATATTAGTATATTCTGCTACACTGTGGTGTGCAAATATAAAATTATTAAATTTTATAAAAGATTTGGTGTCAGTAGACTAACTGTTGCCTCTTTCTCTTAAAAGAGACGTTGTTTAGGCGAATCAACAAAACAGGTTTCGGGATTCAAACTTTGTGTTTTAATAGTAAAGATTATCTTGTATTTTTTAATATAGTTTAACAAGCTGCGTACTGTGTAGGAGTATATGATTAGGCGGGAACAGACTGCTACATCATCATTGCACAGATTATCTGACGTTGACAGCTACTTCTTCTTCTTTTAACGTTCAAACGGCGTGAACAACTGTCTTAGCTAATAAAAAAATGTCGTGTATGACATAAGTATATTTTTCCAATATTGATTTTATTGTCACACCCAACGATATAGCCGGCTTTACAGAACCCCAAAGGGCATTTCTCGTACATGTTTAAACAAAAAACAGTCAATAAATTAAAAACATTATATATCCCCGGAGTAAAACTGCTGACACACCCTGGCTTAGGGCAAAGTATGCTTTTCCTACATATTTGTAATTTACCTTTGAAATGGAAATATTTGAAGTTAATAATTGTTTGTTCATGTATGAAACCTACATGTTTGTATGAAAAGAGCAATGAATGTGGACGAAGCTGAGTTTGAAGAAAAAGTCAGAGTTAACACTTTCCTCGACTTTGCCTACCACACCAAGGACTTGGTGTGAAGATATATTGGATAAGGGGTTAGTTTAAACCCCTAAATTCACTAACCAACCGCGAGGCTCAGGTTCGATTCCCGACGGGGCAGGCATGTATGTGATGATGTTGTCTGTATTTCGGGTCTGTGTGTTCATTAAATTTATACTGGTATATGTTAAGTTCGTTGACTAACACCCATAATACTTTACTTTAATTTGCTTACCTTGGGGTTAAGGTCTCAGCACATATATCAACTCGGAAAGGGATCATTACCGCATCGCCTCGAGCCGTTCTTTATTGTTTGTATTGAACTTCATACTGCAACGCACACTAATCGGAATCGTAACGTAATCGCGCCTCGGATCAGCGAGCCTTAAGCGCGGTGTCGTTTAGCCGTAGCGGAGTTGATATATAGGAGCAGCTGATTCTGTTTGGTTGTGTGCATACGTTAGATTTACGCCTAGTTGACGGCGAGGCGAAAGCCGATACGGCGATGATCCCTTTCTGAGTTGATATGTATGCTGATACCTTTAGGGCAATTTGTGTATTTTTTTCATGGATGTTTATTTATTCAATATACTTCAAAAAGAAAAAAAATCCCAATATTTTGAAGAAAAATGAAGAAGACGAAGAAGCGAAGAGCCTCACCTCAGTGGTAAAGCTAACTCTCGATGATAACGGTCTAATAAAAATCGAACAAAAATTATTCGTAAAAGGCGAGCAAAAGCTTACCGTCACTATCACCATGACGTCTGACTAAGTGATACAGTTTCGCAGCGACTCGCCTGGATTGGTATCAACGCCTTACCTATACCTTTTACCTATTCCTTACCTATTCCTTTTGCCAAAACGGTTTTGAAGTGTTCCGGTTAGGAGGATAAGGTATCAAGTAAACTTACTTTAGCTCTAGGCCTAACATCAAGATCCCAGGTTGGTAACACACCATTACCGCCTCTACTTTATCTAGGCGGCGTGAATTTCTTACCATCAGGAAATCTGACTGCTTGTTTGTCTTCCAATATCATAAAAAAGTACAAGCCGCAAAATGAGCTGGCTACGCAGAATGTACAGATTGGTAATGTATAAGTCTCAAGATATGCAATCCGCAAAATGTACAGATTTGTCAGGTTTTTAATCTAAACTTGTAATAATTGTTCCTTAAATACCTGTAGTCTAGTGGTTCAGTTGTTGGACTTGACTGCATGACGTCCCAGGTTCGAATCCCGGGTCAGGCAACAAAAAGAAAATTAGATTTTTCCAATTGTCTAATAAAAAGAAATGTCGCTCGGGATTGGAAATGTGCCCGGTTGGCGATAGGCTTGCCACCTATCATATTGTGGGACTTAGTGTCTTCGGCTAGTCGTGGGTGCCCTGGTTGTGCCTCTGTCTACCTCTTCGGGGCGTGAAGATGCTTAAATATAACTAAAAACACTTAACTAACCTAGAACTACGAATCCAAAAAACATATTTCGGAAACATATTATCATAACATTTCTTAGATAGCCTTTTGCCGTTCTTGCGTGCGTGCATGCAAGGATAAGGATTATACATTTTTGTTTATTTATTTAAAATAACATTTTCAAAAACGCTGTTGCATCCCTAAGGACATCCATATGTTTCTTCGGTACCATAACTACATATAATTTAAAAAAGAAATTCTTCGGGGATGCAGCAGAGTAGACGAAGACACTAAGTTCCATAATATGTGGCAAGCCTATTTCCAACCGGATATATAATTTAAGTTCAGTAAATTTGCAAAAACCGGTTTCCATAAACAAGTCATCTACTCACACAAAATGAGTATTGTTCTCGATTTCCCGAACCCATTATCAAAATAAGACTCTTGGTTGCAATGGGATAGCTAATTTTGATTATATAATATGGGATATGAGGTAGCTTATATATAGATTAGCGATGAACTATATAAACATTATAGGAGTCGAACACAGCCTCCTCTTTTACATCTGCATTATTGATACTACTTGACCAGTACTTGATCACATTTTGTCACTGCGATCTAGGGATGTAATCAACGCCTTATTCACCAATTGTTCACTGTCATGTATGTCAAAATAACGCCAAACAGATTAAAACTAAATCCGAACATATTATCAAAGTTATTCAAAAGAAACGCTTACCAAATTAAAGAGGTATTAACGAAAGTTTCACAGCTAATTGAATACGCCCCGCGCAGCGCGCTCTCTGCGATATTGGATTCCGTTTATAGGTATTCGGCGCTACACCGAGTTTGTAATTGGAAATTGATTTAATGTAATTATTGTATAACACTCTGCTTACATGTGAAATTGTAGATTCTAATTATAAAGGCAAGACAGAGGATTGTTTTCCTTAAATTTCACAATTTTCTCATGTGAATCGTTTTCTTCCACTAATATTTGCTTTTAAAATTATTTTACAGAATACATTCTCTGAAAAACAAACGGATGATTTATTTGTACTAGCCAATCCGGCGAACTTCGTTTTGATATTAGCTACTACTGACAAAATTAAAGTGTGACGTTTCCCACTTTTTATGAATACATTCACAGTTTTTCTCTTGATATGATTTTTCTCCTCATGATAACCAATAAAAAAAATTCACATTCGTCACAATCTTGAGGCCAATTTTTTTAAGGTTTCACTTCTACCACGTGTGTACACGCACACCTGTGTGCACACTTGTTTTTTTTAAATTTCTGTGTAGTACCTACATTATCTGCGAGATAATAGATGAAACCTATTTGGATGATAAGAAATTAAACGCTATCATACTAAAATTACCTTACTGCTAAAGTTATTCAAATAGTTGGTGCTGATTTCACCGAGCTACAATAAGGTTCGTGTTCGATTCTAGACTGGGTCAGGCATATGGGTTTTTGATTCTGGGTATCAATCTTATATATAAAATTCTCGTGTCACAATGTTCGTTCCCGAAACGGCTTAACCGATTCTCATGAAATTTTGTAAGCATATTGTGTAGGTTTGAGAAGAGGCCAACATAATTTTTTTATACCCTTAAGTGATAAGGGTGACTCATCCCATTTTTTTTACTAAAATCACATAGAAAAATAGCAAAACAACGTCTGCCGGGCCAGCTAGTAATATGTAATAGATTCTATTAAAATCTATTTTGGTATTATATAGTTTTATTTTTATAAGTAAAAGTATCTTCACGCCCATATCCCCAAGAGGTAGGCAGAGGTACAACCAAGGCACCCGCGACTAGCCGAAGACAATTAAGTCCCACAATGTGATAAGTGGCAAGCCTATTGCCAACGGGCACATTTCCAATCCCGACCAACATTTTTTTATTAGAAAATCGGAAAAATCCAATTTTCTTTTTGTTGGCCGACCCGGGATTCGAACCCGGGACCTCATGTAGTAAAGTCCAACACCCGGACCGCTAGACCACAGAGGCGATTATTTTTATGATACTAGATTTGCTAGTTCATTCGGTGTTCATGCTGCAAAGGGTTGGAATTTTCTACTAAAGAAGGTTTTCAGAACAGTAAAATTTATGAATATTCTAATCAATATATTACATTTTTATCTAGCTCAGTGTGCCTCGAACTTAAATTCTACCTAGGCTTTCTATAAGGCTCGTTTCAAGTGATTGTACTAAGCTTTACAATATAAAATATTTCAAGTGCAGTAAAACTATAAAAACTTTTGATTTCCTGATCACGGCGCAATTTGTTAACTATTTTCGACTCATTGTCACATGCATGAGTTCCCGGGTTTGAATCCCGGGTCGTGCAACAAAAAGAAAATTTGGGTTTTCCAATTTTCTAATAAAAAAAGTTGATCGGGATTGGACATATGTGCCCGGTTGACGATAGGCTTACCACCTATCACATTGTGAGACTTAGTGTCTTCTGCTAGTCGTGGGTGCTCTGGTGGTGTTTCTGCCTACCTCTTCGGGTATATGGGCGTGAAGATACTTTTTTTTATTGTCGTCGAGTTACATAAAAATGTATGTATTTTTGTTACGTGATAAGACAGTGAACAAGTTCACGGCTCTCCTGATGGTAAGAAATATCGTGGCCTATGAACACCATAGATGTTATAGGTGCGTCACTGTCCTGTGGCCGGAATATTAGGACTATTGTGCAAGTCTACCGGCTACCCTCCCCTCCAGATTGGAACACGACGATGTCGTTATGGCAGTAGGAGGAAGGCGGTGAATCCCTACCCGGGCAAGTGCTGCACAGCACTCAATCACCAGTGGTCTTGATTGCAACATCCCATTAAACATTTGCTCGCCTCTTGCGAGCTGCCTGGTCGGAAAGGCAGATGAGCTATTCTACACATATTATTAAGTATAACTCAAAAACCACTAATCAAATCGTAATCTTAATATATATAAATCTCGTGTCACAATGTTTGTCCCAAATGGACTCCTAAACCACTTAACCGATTATAATAAAATTCGCACACCATGTGCAGTTCGTTCCAACTTGAGAGATAGGATAGTTTAAATCTCAATTTATCGTGGGCGAAGCCACGGGTAACAGCCAGTATATTAATACGTGATGCCAAACCTTTGGCCTTCTTTTTAAGAAAATTGTGCGAACGGAGGAGCATAAAATTGGGTACACATATAGTTTATGTGTAGGAAAAGTGCAGAACGCTAATATTTTTTAATAATAATGCTTACAAAGTACATTAAATCTATAAATAAAACATTACCCACACTACCATGCATTTGACACACAAAAACATATATATTGATGATATCATTAAAAAAACCACAGATGACACACTAAAAAGTTTGGAAACAAAGTAGTTGGTCTTGAGAAACGAAGATGGCGTTCTTATCAACAAGATATTAAAATTTATTATGGTCGAATTTCGACCAATGGGCGACCACTAGTCAAAATGGATATGCGATCTTGGAATCTATAACCTTTCGAAATAAGAACCATTAAAATATGTTCATCGTTGGCTGAATAATTTTATTATTTTTTTTGCCAAAAGAAAACGAACAAGCACCCAGCTCACCTAATGGTAAAGAAAACTACAGCTAATGTAGGCGCATCACTGTCTAGTAGTGGCCTTGATGTTGGCTCATTTGTACAAGTCTACTGAGTACCCTACCATTCATTCCGGAATTTGACATCCTCATCGTAGGGACAGGAATAGGTAAGGCGGTGAATCCTTTAATACTTATTTAACTTCTGGCAAATCCCCATGGATACCCGAAGCTTTCAGTGGAGAGAGCAAGTTATGTCAAACTCGAACCTATTAAAAACTACAGCTAGGATCGAGATGTGACCCCTTTCGTATTTATCATCAATACCGGGCAAGTACTTGTGTAACAAACGTGAAAGCTATACAGTCAAATTAATAACCTTTCCCTTTTTAGAACCGGTTAAAAAAAAGCTTTAGCAAATTCAAGTTATGTTTTTCTTCAGCTTTAAAATAATTACGCTTTCTCCCCAGATGAGTTCTTCAATTTTTAAAGTCGTTTAGAAATATGTAAATTCTATTCTTTACGTAAACCGCCATTTCTCTGCTGAAGCGGGTATAAAAGTTTTACTGGTTGTAAAAGTGCAACGTAACCAGCGTGCCACGCTCGGATGAACAAGCCTGCATGATTTATTAACATTTCCTTATATCGAGAATGTTATATGTTTGGGAAACGCTGATATTGTTATAATTTTTAAAAACATATAGTGGACTGACGACGTAATCTTACTTGTTGCGGGGTAGTAATTTTAATAACAATGAAAAAACAGTAAACTCTAACAAAATCTATCAACAAATATCTATAATAAGGCTGAAAACCAGCCCGATTTTTATTCTAGCACTTGCCCTGTGCTTGCGTTGAACATAAGTTATACATATTTTAAAGAAAGAAAAATAAATAATCGCCTCTGGGTCTA
>NJDC01002759.1:18994-42594 GCA_002245475.1 Calephelis virginiensis | reverse complement strand
ATAGGCTTGCCACCTATCACATTGTGGGACTTAGTGTCTTCGGCTAGTCGTGGGTGCCCTGGTTGTGCCTCTGCCTACCTCTTCGGGGATATTGGCGTGAAGATACTTTACTATATTATACTTTACTAGAAAAAATATCGCCTTATTCGGTATTTGAACTTATACCCTTTTGTCTCAAACCAACGAATGCTCTAATCATTTCAGCTACTAATGATTCAAATCCTATGGCGAAATCCTTAATTCCTTTCTTTACCGTTCACGCGGTTAGTTATGTCCTATAGATACACAGTTCTGAGTACCTATGATATATAATATATAATATAATATAATACCTATAATACTAAATGAGTTCATTCTTACAGATGAAATTCCTATTTATAATGGTCATAACTTTCGTTTCTCTCAAGGTGTCTCTATTTTTGCACTGGCCCTGTGCTGTACTTGAGTTTCTAAAAACTTTAAAAAAAGAAAAAGCAGTAAAGAGAGGAATTAATAATTTTGCCACAAGATTTGAACCCTCAGTAGTTCAAACTGTTAGAGCAATCATCAGCTTGAGATGAAAGTGTACCGGCTCAAATCCTGTTTTGGATGAAGTTTTTTCTTTCTTAAAAATTTGGAAAAAAATGCATTGAATTCAGTCCATGTTCAATGGCTATAATCACTCAAAAAGACACATTCATTCACGTCAAACTTATTTTCTGATAGCGATATGTGAACTTTCATAATTTTATGCCATATAAATAAATGGTTTATATGGCAAAATTATGTTTGAGGGGTCAGCCGGACATGTGTTTATAGCTTATAAAACTGACTGTTTAACTTAACCCTAGAGTACTAATGTAACTTTTTTATTGCTTTAGACTACTCATCACCTGGGAGGCTACTTTTTGAAATTAAATAGTTTTTGTAAGGAATTTTCATTAAAATTTAAGAAATGTATGTTTACATAATAGGCCTACTTCTGCTTTTTTTAATTTTATAACAAAAACATATTTTCTTAATCAATACAATCTTAGATAGTGCTGTAAACTTAACACTTACGTAACTTTTTTGACTAAACAGAGATATCAAAAGAGTGAAAAAAAATTTTTTTAATAAAAATCTTAAAACTAATTATTTTTTCTAAAAGAACAATATTAGTATGATAAAATGACTGGAAAAAACAATTTTAGCATCACAATTTTTATGGCACATAATTTTATAATCAGCCCTTTTATTTTTTATAACAAGAGAAGCAATTAGGCGATCGATGTCCAAGTAATATGGTTCGTTACATTTAATAGGTGTAGTAACATACAATCATGTGTCTTTTTGCAGGACAGGAGTTACACATGCTTCTTTTTCCTATTTTTATGACTATATTAATATAGTCTTCGACTTATAAATGGACAACTATTTAGAAGTCGAAGATTACGATTCGGATTTTCACTACCAGAGTCTAGTCTACCTCTTCCACCAACTATTCTTCTATTTGTCTATCGTTTATCTGTCAATAAAATATACATTTGTATAAATATAATTAACACCAATCAAGTCAAAAACTCCAATAATCATAAAGAAGTCCATAAAAGAATTTAATACTAAGTTAAACTTTAATTACCTTTAATACTAAGGATCGCCTCCCAGGCGATCTAAGGCTCTATAACTCTGAAATGACGAGAGCTTGCAAGACGCGCGACCATTATCCATTGCGTCATGGTATGTAGGTACAGAGTTGAGAAGAGCGCGCTAGTCGCAGCATTCGTAACATTTGAAATTAACTAAATATTACGACTATTACTAAAACTAAGAGGGTGCGGCCTCCAGGGCCATGAATAGTACTCTAGGGTTAATGATTAGTCGATAGCTCATATCACTGGACAGCGCTATAACAGGCTTATGGGTTAAAACAGCAATACGTTCAATTTCAAATAAAACAGTAAACAACAAAGTAAAAACTATCCGAGTATATTTGCAGACATTCGGTTAATCTCCTCACTTTCTCCCCCCATAACTTTTAAATGGCTCAACCAATTTTCATTAAACATATCTAAGAACACTCGCACATAAGTTATCTTTAATATAAATAACTAAATTGAAATCACTGCATCCGGTTATGATGCCAGAGACAGACAGACACTCTAACAGACACGTCAAACTTATAACACCCCTCTTTTTGCGTCGGGGTTAAAAAAAGTACTTATACAAGTTTTTTTGGATATCCTTGGAGTTTTATTGTTAGAAACTGATTAGATAGAAGTGAGACCACCCTAAACGTACGTTTCTTTTGAAAAAAAAATCTGTTTAAAATCGGTTCACAAAAGAAGTCCCATCGCGACAAAATTTGGCGCGCCAGTAATATGTGAATAGGAGAAAGAATTCCAATGAGTACCTTCGTTATATCTTAACAAGACTTCGCCCACGGACAGCAGCTGGTTCTGTTTTATAAAATATGGACCATAAACAATTAAATATCTACTATATAATTGTCATACTAAAAAGTCAATTATTTATTAGTATGCACTTGTAATCTTCAAATGCTAAAAAAGCGAAAACAAAAAAAATAGTTTCAAATAAAAAATGCTTGCTTTTATTATATAACTGAGCTAAAAAAAATAAAGTTAAAACATTTTTTAGATTACAAAAGCGTAGCGTGTAAGGTTTAAACAATTGTAAATATGAGACTAGTGGACTTAATATAAAACATTTTAACAAGCAGCCCAATGTTATTTTTATGATCCTTTCCTCTCCTATTAAATTATAAATGCGAAAGTTTGTCTGTTTGTTTTTTTGTTTGTTACTCCTTCACGCAAAAACTGCTCAATCGATTTTAATTTTATTCGGTACACACATAGAGGGTAACTTGAATGAAGACATAGAATAGTTTTTAACCCGTAACAATGACTCTGTGGGACCACGTGGACAACGCCGTCGGCAACAGCTAGTGGTATATATTATTAGCATTTTTTTAGAAATTATAAAATGTTTTAGTTTTGTCTAAACCATTTTATTTTTATTTTCAAAGCATTATTTGTTTTAGCAATATAGCAGGTTAGCTGGACATCTATCATTTTATGATAAACAACCACTAAAGTTACAATAAAGGTTAATATGATAGCCTAAATCACATTGTTATAAAGGCTATAATTCCAGGTGGAACCTAGGAGTACATAACTCCGTGTTTATCTATAAGACTGCTGTAGTTTATTCTGCGGTTTGTATACCCTATTCTATCACAGATTACATATTAAAAGGAATCGTTGGTCGAGTGGCTAGCGTACACGTCTAACTACACCGACTAGCCGCGAGGCTAGGGTTCGATTCCCGACGGAGGCAGGCATTTGTGTGATGAACATTTAGATGTCTGCATTTCCGGGTCTGGGTGTTTATTAAATTTATTCTGGTATCTATTTAAGTATTTTTATGTTTTGGTATTGTTGACTAGCACCCATAACACAAGCATATAATTTGCTTATTTTGGGGTTAGATTCAATTGTGTAACTTGTCCAGAGATATTAAAAAAATGTATATGCTAAAAAGCATTCTTCACAAACCTTTGGATCGGTTCATAAGTCAAGTACACATAATTGGTATCGAGACCAGAAACGGCGTGAGAGATATTGAAGTATTTCCCGAGTTGTGGGGAAACCTAGTTGGAGCTATTTACCAAATTAAATTGCCAGCATTCAAAACAAAGCGAACAAAAGCTTATGGCGCGGCAATAAATCATTGTTATAAATCAAGGCTCGGTGCGAAATGTAAACCGCACAACATTAAAAGTTGAACGCTACTTCGAAACGCCGTCAGCTTTTCACTTTGTTAGGATTTTATTTGTGAGCCAACCATATCTGATGGGTGTCAGGGCCAGCGCAAGTCACAGGCGGAAGCGTGTGGTATACGTTAGAGGTTTAGTAAGACCCACTACATGAATTCGGAATCCCATGTCGAAATTTTGATTTAAAATTACGTCCCATATGTGTCCACCTTGATTCCGTATAGAAAAATTACGAATGTGCGTAGCTGGCCTGCTTTAAATATTACTGATGTTATATGCTAAATTTGCAAGCAAATGCAATTTTGTTTATTTGTAAATATTTAATGTGGTCGCATGGAACCTACAAATAATTAAGCATTGTACTGACATTAAGGAAAACCCTATGAAGATTGTTTGTTTATGTGCCTTACCTGGCTAGTATAATTCTTACAAGTAATATTGTTCAGTGAGGGTCAGTACTTTATGCATTAAATAAAAGGATTTACAAGAGATTACGAATCAATAACTCTACACTACTAGTATAGCTACAATTGGGTTTTTGAATTATTTTTTTGGCGATAAATAGAAAGATCATATATAAGTTTTATAACAAAACTATTTAAAAAAAATTGCAATAATTCAAAAGTTATATCAAAATAAGTTTTTGAATCCAGTACCGAAGACAGGCCGACTGCTCCCGAACAAACTCGAGTGAATGTGACGTCATAATGTTAGTTTACTTAGTTAGATGTTTAAGTAACGAATTCATTAATTTTTATGTAATAATTTTGATTAAATTGAAAATTTAAATAATTTGATAAAAATATAGGTTATGTATTGGACTAGATTAAAATGAATGAATTTCATATTATAATGATTTTTCTGTCGTTATAATGATATTCATATAATTATTATGGTTTATGTTTTTTTCTAGTTAAAAAATGATATGGAAAATTATATTTATTATACAACAATGGGAGGTAAAGCAAAGATTAAAATTGATGAGATACCACACAAGTTTGATTGTCAACTTAATCGTAAAAAACAAGGCGGTACAACGATTATAAGATAGCAAGCTACTTCAGACTTCTGTTGGTGTTGGATCTTCACTTCTGTGTGTAATGCTAATGCATGTTTACAACCAAGTGTTCACACAATAGAAAAGGTGATTATTGCTTAGAACGTCAATAAAAATAAAATTGAATAGGAGTATAAATTACCTGTTAAAGCTGCACAGTCATGGCATTGAACATCTTGAGTTTTTCTTGACTTTCATTAATAATTAAAATAACTGAATAAACTTTGTTTTGAATTCGATGTTCTGGACAAACCCGTCCTTTCAGGATACATATATTATTTTTACGACAAAGTTGAACATAACCTATAGCTTTGTTTGTTAACAAATTTTTTAACAATAAATGTTCGATATTATTGTCAAGTCACTTGTAATTGCCGTAAGCGCTATACTATTCTTGAACAGCTATAACATTATGACGTCACAATAATCGTGTCGCGTTCATAGTCACGTGATTTTTAATTAAATTTTATAAAGTATCTTCACGCCCATATCCCCGAAGAGGTAGGCAGAGGTACAACCAAGGCACCCACGACTAGCCGAAGACACTAAGTCCCACAATGTGATAGGTGGCAAGCCTATCGCCAACCGGGCACATTTTATCAACTTTAATTTAATTTACTTTAATTTAATTTAATTTTAATTTTATCAACTTTTTATTGCGTATAATTAAATGAAAAAATATTTTTTTTCAGTTTTTCGCATGACACATCGATATAATTAATAACGAAGTTTTAAAATACGTAAAAAAAAAATCAATGTTTTTTTTTATTTTCAAAAGCCCAATTAAATTATAGATATAAAGTTTTTTTTTGAAAATATTTGAAAGATTTATAATTTATATCGCTGCCGCCTGTATCTTGTCTCCTTGCCACCTCTCATTGATCTCTTAACTGAAAGGGTTCGCGTCTAAGCACTCTATAGGATCTTTGAAAAGGCTCCGGATAAGGCTTGTTTGGGCCAATCTTTCTTAAAAAAGCCGCGTTATCAATTTAATCATCGGATACTTTTAAAGGCTTTTCTTTAGATATATTTACTTTTCTTCCATTGCCTTGTAAAAGAAAAACATTTTAAAATAAATATAAAGTAATTAATTTGGCGTCACATGCTTTAGGGTAGTAAAAGGTAAACAAGCTGACTGATTTATTATCTGGGGGCACAGCAGGTGCTCCCGCCAAGACGAGCAAATCGAAGCGCGAGGGCAAAACCTATCTACCTTTTCTTAAAGGTATTCGTTGTTTATTTTCTTAAACCCTAATACCTTGAGGATTATAGCATATCAACATTATTTTCAGGGTATGATGACTGGAACTTTCAGCACTTTATAAATTTACTACATTTATTAAGCGCTTCAAGTTTCCACTGTATAGCTTTTATACTTCAGATTTTATTCATATCAATAACGCCCGATTTCGTCACTGAATCACTTATGATCATTATATTGCACTTCTTAAAGTCCTAGAAAGCTATAAATTGGTATAAAATCTAATACTAGTACACAAATACAAAAAAAAACTCTAATACTTGGAAATTTCTTACCCCAACGCTAAGTCATAAATTAGGGCAAGAGAATCTGTATCAGATATTTTAATTTATACCAGTCTAGCTGCCATTCACGACTTTGCCCGCGTGCAATTTTTGGAGTTTACTTCTTAAGAAACGATTAGAGTTATAAGGCCCGGTACGGAAATTTTATGAGGAGTAAAATCAAGTGTAACACGAAAAGTTGAGGCGTTACGTAGAAAGAGACAAACATATGTAAGTCGTACCGCTTCAGTCCTTCAGTATTTTTTCTCCTTCAGGACTGACGATCTCGCCCGAACAAAAGTCGAGTCGCCCCGAGCGGGTCTTCATTCGTCTCCGCCACAGTCGAGTTACGTATGACATTGACATTAGTCGAATAATTTGAAACGCAGTCAACTTGTTATCTATATTATTTTGTAACATACTTTATGTCATACGTTTTATTGAAGTAATATAAATAATCCGAATAATTACAGTATTTTTAAGTCGTACCATATGTAAATTACATATGTTTGTAAGTCGTAAAGCTTCAGTCCTCCAGTATTTTTTTCTCCTTCAGGACTGACGATCTCGCCCGAACAAAAGTCAAGTCGCCTCGAGCGGGTCGTCATTCGACATTAGTCGAATAATTTAAAACGCAGTCGACTTGTTCGAATTTTTTACGTAGTCGAATAATTAGTATTAGTATTATTTTCTATTCGATATATATCATAATTATCGTTCGTAAGGACTAAATTCCAATCGTGCGTCGTAGCTGACACACACTTTTTTTATAAATTGTGGCTTATTAATGATGCTGGTATAGTTATAAACTATATCTCTGTAAAGTTTCATCTAACTGCGTTCAGTAGCTTATTCATGAAAGAGTAACAAAAATCAAACAATTTTTAAAAACTTTCGAATGTTTAATATTAATAGGACAAACAAAATTTTATATATGATATATACGTTTGTTATATTATATGTAGAAGTTAACTGCATATTTGTAATACTCTAGATGTTATTGATATCTAAAACACAACAAAAATGTCGTTTTTGACCTAATAATTTCTAAAATCGTCTAAATTCATAGAGTGCTTCCAGATGTCCTAGAAAACTGAAAAACTCCATAAATGACTTGATTTGACGTAAAATGTCAATAACTTAATATGTAGTAGTTAAAAACAACAAACAAAAAACAGAAAATCTCATCAAAAATATTTTCATGTAAAATGTTGCCAAATGCCAAAACAAGACTATATGACTCGCACTGTGAAAGTAATCAGTTGTCATTTAGAGTCAAGATTCTAACTCTAAACGCTCTGACGAAAAGTTCTAACACCACAACTTTACGTCATCTAAGTGAAAATGTATTTATATGGCTTGACCGCGCCGCTAATGTTTTATGGGTGTAAAGTTTTTTATTACGTCATAACATAGTTCTTATAGTGGTCAAAATGTTTAACTGATATTGACTTGCATGTAAATGATGGAGTCAGAGCGACTAGAGTGAGAAATTTTTGTTTTGCTTTGGTGTCTCTAGTCGACGTGAATATCTTACCATCAGGAAATTCGTCTGCTTGTTTACCTTCCAATATCATAAAAAAGTTTTTATTATTAAAAGAGCATTCGTAGTTATTTATTGTAGCTTACCCATTGTAGCCAAATCTGGATCTGATGATGGAATCCCAGGAAGTCAAAAACTTAATATTTGTGTATGTAGGTATATGATTTAGTTACTAAAATTGAATAAGTTTTTTGCAATTTTAATAATAAATTTTTACAGTTATTTTAGATAGGGTTATCTTAGATAAGGTATTGAAATTGCCTGTCAGACTACAAAATGTTTAAAGTGAAGACAGTTTTAGTGGAGTTTTACTATATTAAAATAAAACTTATTCACTAAATATATTATTCACAAAATCCTTTAATCCTATTAATATTATAAATGCGAAAGTTTGTAAGTATGGATGTATGGATGTTTGTTACTCTTTCACGCTCGAATGGCTGAACGGATTTGTCTGAAATTTTCAAGACAGATAGATTGTGACCTGGATTAACATATAGGCTATTTTAAATCTCGACCGCACACCGGGTTTCTATGAAAACGCGGGCGAAGCCGCAAGTAGCTAGTATAGTATATAGCGGTACATCTGCCAACATAATTGGCAATTCAGAGAAAAATCTGGAAGCATTTAGACATAAAGTACAATTGTGAAAGCTATCTTACAATAAGCCAAGAGTTTTGTTCTGTAATAGAACATTAAAGGCTTATAAGTGTAGTTGGGATTGGCGACCATCCAAACAGTTTTAGTGCGGTATTCTTTGGGAGTTCAGAATACTTCAAGACCATTTGCTTCATAGCTTACAAATGTCTTAAAGGTTTTTTTATACAGCATCGTTTGTAAGCAATGGGATGTGACGACTCCATCGTCCATTGATGGTAAGTTGGTAATCAATAACTTAAAAGACATGGACCAAATCCGCCCTGAGTTCAACAAGCATAAAACTTAATCTGGATTAAAACTTAACAAGATTTCAACCTGCAACCTTTCGTCTGTCTCTGACGAGTCAGCAGTCATAGACTAAATCGTGGTTCCATTTCAGAAAAAACGAAGAGCGGTTCGAAAATGACAAATCGTTGCGGATTATAGATTCAAGTGACAAAGAAAAATATTATAATGTTTGGGTCCCCGCGATTGTTAATTAAAGTGGAAAATAAAATTAACATTATTTTAAATCTCTATTGTGGTGGATTTGAAAGAAGAAAAAGGTATCCACGTATACAAATGTAGAGCCGAGCTGTGAATCTAAGTGCGATGAGGGGTTAGATCGTATTTCAATTTATTTGGTATTTAAATTTATAATATACCACCTTGAAACCTACTGTTTTAAAAACGACCTAACGAATTCTGATCATTATTGAACGATTAATAGTGTAATAAACATGCAAAAATACAGTTGAAATGATTTCCTATTTTGAAGAAAGATAAAAATTTCGCCCCAGACAGGATTTGAACCTGTCTGGGGCGAACCTTTCGTCTCAAGCCGACGAATGCTCAAACCAATCTGGGGCGAATTTTTTTTCTTTTTTTTTTTCTTTCTTTAAAATTTATAGAAATCTATCCCAAGCACAGGGCAAGTGCTAAAATAAAAATACGTTACCTATTTTGAGTTGGTTAAAAACTCAAAAACTACTAACTACAGCCGATTATGATCAAATTGACATAAAACCAGTTTGGAATAATGAGCTACCTTTCGAAAAAATATGATTAAATCACGTAAAAACTACAATTCAATCGTCTTCTTACACTTTAACTGTAGTTATTTCATACCGACCTCGAAACATTTCATTACGCCAAATAAATTAAAATTCAACAATTTAAACTACCGTAATTGCATACTTTGAGTTTGGTTTACAGAATCTTGATATTAATTTCCCGACGGGGCTTAAGCTCTCACTGTTGCACTTCAGGATTATTGTTAAGCATTGTTAGATATAGCTTAGCATTAGAATATCTTAAATTCAAAAGGAAGTCGTGTCAGTTAAACTTTTTGTAACACAAGAACGGCTGAACCAATTTGACTAAAAAATTATGGGGAGGTAGATTAGAACCAGAAGTCGGACTTTGGATACTTTTTGTCTCGTTTGGCTACAAGGAGACTAGGAAAAACAACATTTTATTTTTTCCCATACAATCTGAATGGGTGAAACGAAGTTTGCCGGAGCAGCTAGTAAAATGTTAAACCTAAAATAGACAGCCTGTATGATCTAGCGGTTCGATGTTGTGATACAACTTACTGAGTTTCCGGGATTGATTCTCGGGTCGGGTAACAATATGTGTTTTTAAATTTCCTTACAAAAATAATGTTGGCCGGATGAAATAATGGATATGTACTTGGTTGGCGTTAGGTTTGCCATTTGTCACATTGTGGGACTTAGGGTCGAGTCTACCACATTGAAAATAACCATCGTTTAATAAACCATTGAATTAAAAGTGAACAGTTGTTTAGAAGCTTTTTTTGGTATTTATATACAATTTCAACTTATCTGTTAACTAAGCAGGCTTTTAGTAATCTTCATGACATATTCGTGCCATATAAGTCACACGGTACTACTACCACTATTTACTGGAATTGCCTTAGGAATAACATATTCCAGAAATAGTAGATACTACGCTAATACTACAAAATTTTATATTTCATCATGGTCCCTTAACATAAATTTCCTGTTTTTAAATTTGTAGCTTGACCATTGTGTTTTTGTTTGTTGTCTAATAAAGATTTGGTATCTGATTTGTTTAATTTCGTTTGTAAGTACATATAATAAAACAGTAATAAAACGGATTCTATTTAAGTAATATTTTTATGAAAACAATAATTGGTACGTATAATTGTATACCGGATTCAGGATCCAAAACTAGCGATATTAAATTTTTTCTTATTTTGTCTTTTACTCCATTTCAATATTCAGGATACCTTTTACCGCGGGAAAATTTTTAATTCCCAATATCTAACTCCGAAAAGTCACTTCAACGTGTGTTCGAACTCGGGGGCAACAGTTGGTACTAAATAAATAAATTGACGCGACTATCGATTTCCCTAGAAATAATACCGAGATTTAATAAATTCGATAGGAACTGCAAGCAAATTCTGACAGATGAAAAAATAATCAATGGTTAAAATGACCCCGATAGAACGTTTAAGCTAAACAGTCGATTATGACACAGCCAATATTTTGTCATTGGTGAACGGTAAATTTAATGTGAAACGTCGGTTACGAAATAACCAACCGATTAAAATATAACCATCTGTTGGTGAACTTGGGCCTTTGGTATCTCCGTCAAGGAGCCATTGCTTCACCTGGGCCTAAGGTGAGCACAGGTGAAGGTTCGAGGATACATGGAAGAATATTTTTTACTTAATCCAAAATAAAGGGAATTTTGAAAAGAAATGTATGCAATACAAATATATACTGTAATAAAACTTTGTTTTTACTTAAAAAAGTTAAAAAGTAGTTTATTTACGTAAACTTGAAAAAATATTAAATTTTGTTGCACCCAAAATTGGGTCAAATTTCTTAAGGGGAAAAAATACCTTCGATTTCGATTACGCTGCTACTTGAGCTACTGAGGATTGGATTCTTTTCCATCAACTTCACCAAAATCTATAAGAATTATTAAAAAAAAACATTTTAAACATTATTAGGTCTCACTAAATTCTTGTCTTTTTATCAACTTATAAAATTACATGATTACGATCGTCGGATTTTACTTCTTCAGTTCCCGGGCTCGATCCCCGGGTCGGGTACAAAAAAATAGAAATTGCTAATTTCCAAATTTTTGCCCTGGTTGTGCCTCTGCCTACCTCTTTGAGGATATGGACCCCACGACTAGCCGAAGACACTAAGTCCCATAACGTGAGGGGCAATATCGCCTATCGCCAAACGGGCATAAATCCAATCTCAAGCAACATTTTTTTAAATAATAAAACTGGAAATTCCACATTTTTTTTATCGCCCGACCCCGGATTCGAACTCGCGATCTCAAGAAGTCAAGTCCAACACTTGGACCGCTAGACCACAGAGGCGTAATACGTATAAAAATGTACAGTGCTTGCAACTTTCGAGGGCGAGCCGGTTTTACTTGAGTTAAACGCCTAAATGTATATTGTGTCAAAGTGTGCGTTAGAAATAAATCAGTATCGTAAGAATGAAAAAATATTAAAGTATCTTCACGCCCATATCCCCGAAAAGGTAGGCAGAGGCACAACCAGGGCACCCACGACTAGCCGAAGATACTAAGTCCCACAATGTGATAGGTGGCAAGCCTATCGCCAACCGGGCACATATCCTATCCCGAGC
Source organism: Calephelis virginiensis (assembly GCA_002245475.1). NCBI lineage: Eukaryota > Metazoa > Arthropoda > Insecta > Lepidoptera > Riodinidae > Calephelis > Calephelis virginiensis. The sequence continues at coordinate 30,420 of NJDC01002759.1, read as the reverse complement.
AACATTTTTTTTATTAGAAAATTGGAAAAACCCAATTTTCTTATTGTTGCCCGACCCGGGATTCGAACCCAGGACCTCATGCAGTCAAGTCCACCACAAAAATATTAAGTTTACGTTTATTTAAGGCAAATACTAATAATGATACACAATTTAGTAGGTAATTAGTACGTTTATAAAAGTAAAGCGCTTCGCCTTCGTGAATTGCAAAAACTGAACCCTCACCATGAGTTTGGCTTGTCAAGTTTACTATACTCGCTACAGTCCCTGTAAATTATTTGTATGGAAACTTGGAACAGCGCCTCTATTTGTGATTAAAAGAAACACATTTCTCCTCTTTCATTCATTTTCGCCTCTGTGGTCTAGCAGTACAATTGTTGGACTTGACTGCATATGAGGTCCCGGGTTCGAATCCCGGTTCGAAAGGAAATTGGGTTTTTCCAATTTTCTAATAATAAAAATGTTGCTCGGGATTGGATATGGGCCCAGTTGGCGATAAGCTTGCCATCTATCACATTGTGGGACTTAGTGTCTTCGGCTAGTCGTAGGTGGTTGTACCTCTGCCTACCGCTTCGGGGATATGGGTGTGAAGATACTTACTTTTTACTTTACATTTTAAACCAAAAGTGTCATAGATTTTGACACGCACCTGACCGAACGTAACCTATACCAACTCATGGTAAAGGCTCCGTTTATTAACACTCTGTACAGCAGTTACGAGAAGAGGATGGGCATCTAATATTAATACAACCAAGTATCTTTCGCAACGTGAAGTAATAACTATGTTTCATTACTTGTAATTGTCATGTTTTTATCGTAACAAAAAAAAAGTATCTTCACGCCCATATCCCCGAAGAGGTAGGCAGAGGTACAACCAAGGCACCCACGACTAGCCGAAGATACTAAGTCCCACAATGTGATAGGTGGCAAGCCTATCGCCAACCAGGCACAATTCCAATCCCGACCAACATTTTTTTTATTAGAAAATTGGAAAAATCCAATTTTCTTTTTGGTGGCCGACCCGGGATTCGAACCCGGGACCTGTTGCAGTCAAGTCCAACACCCGGACCGCTAGACCAAAGAGGCGGAAATATTAATCGATATAATATTAATATTAATATATCGTAATATTAATCGATATCGATAAATCTGGTCGTTATTAATGTTAAATGACAATTATTATTCTTCTATTTTTTAACTATATTCTATGTATTTTTTATGTAAGTAAATTGGTACGCAGCTGATGTTGTTGAGGTTTTTAACATATAGGGCTGTGATTTTATTTCTAAAAAGCGATATAAATTTCTTATTAATGTCCTAAATTAGCATTTTCGAATGATTCCATGTCTAGAAAATCTTAAAGAAAATAAAACGTTTATAGTTTGAAGCGGCCAACACCACATTTATAAAACCTAGGTGTTGCATAACACCCTTTACAAACAAACCCCATACTTATTTTACTGCTTATATATATAATACAATCCAGTTAATTTAAAAATCGCCAATTGGAGACCGTCACTAAAATGTTTCCGAGACAAGATTTTTTTTAAAAAATGCCCTTTTTTGGATATGTAAAATTAAAAAAATTGTATTTGAACACAAACAACAAGTAGTTTACTTATTCAAATTTTGTTTGTCACAAAAAAACCTAGAATGTAACACTGCATCTGTACAATCATCTCTTCTCAAGCCGTCGTGGTTATCGTTGGTCACTGTATGACATTAAGTAATTTTTTGTATAGTATCACACATCGTCACTGTATGACATTAAGTCATTTTTCGTATAGTAATAGTGCTTAAAAATAAATGTATAAAGTAAAGTAAGGTATCTTCACGCCCATATCTCCGAAGAGGTAAGCAGAAGCACCACCAGGGCACCCACGACTAGCCGAAGACACTAAGTCTCACAATGTGATAGATGGCAAGCTTATCGCTTGCCGGGCACATATCCAATCCCGACAACGGTATATTTAATATAAAATTGAAAATATACATTTTCTAATTTTATTTTTGACTAACCCGGGAATCGAACCGGGGACATCAAGTAGTCAAGTCCGACTCCGGACCGCTAGACCACAGAGACGACTAAATAAATAAATAAAATAAAAAAAGATACGCATATTGACTATTGACATGATTATTGAATGTGCTCCTATTTTCATAAGAATACCTTAAAGTATTAAATAAAAATCTCACATTAATGTGTTTAAGTTCGCTTGTCATGTGTTATCTTAATCAGCAAATATTAGCCTGTTCATCGTCATGTTACCAAAACAAGCTATTAAAAATAATAGCGGTTCTACAAAATGGAGCGTACCTTGCGGGACACCTAGCGCGCATACATTAGCGCGGAGTGGTTGGGTGAAGTTTACATATTTTATTAAACCGTCTACCCCCCGGGGACGTGTCGGGCATGCCGTCCACAGACCGTACGTCACCTAATACCCAGAAATTTTATATTCTCTTAAGTAGACATGATTACCATAAATTGTCTAAAAACAGTATTATCCTGGCAGGATATGATAAAGATGTGTACAAAGCTGTACTTTATAAAAATGTCTAGATTTTTTACCCAAGACGTTTAAAAAGAATATATGTTAGTAACATGGTAATATGGTAAGGGATACGTTGCCGGCGCTTCATTATTCAGACAAAAATGAAGGTCCTGTCAATTAAACGACTCGACTTTAGTCACGTACCGCCTATTGTCAAGAGCATATGTAGCAATCCCTTACGATTAAAAGCAAAATAAATAAAAAAAATTGTCTAAAAATGCGTACTTGTGTATACGAGGTGGTAATAGTTATACATCGATTACACGGTAAAAATATATTTTCATAAGTAAGTATTAAAAACATTCAAAATTAACAATTTAAAAACTATTTTTTTCTGATTCTTGTGTATAATGAGCGCGAATGAGAGAAACAAATACAAAAAACTATTTAGTGACCAATATGCATTTTTTACTAGTAATAATGCCACACATATGCATTTTATGTAGCATTTATTACTCATAGAAAAACAATATTTATACCTTTCTAACAACAGTAAGCCTTATTTTGTATCGTTTTTATTCGTTCTTTACCTAAAAATACAGAGATATATTATACTACATTAGCTACCTAAAAAAGGGCCATTTGTTGTAACGTAACGTTTCTATTAGTATTTATTTATTATTTATATTTACACTTTTTTTTATATTTACACTTGACTTCCTCAGTTACGATTTTCATTCAAACTTTCGTTCCTCGTTATAGTCCTATAAGAGTACATTAATGTTAATGAGTATCTTATATTTAAACTGAAGTAGTTATCTATTTACACACACGCATCTTCACGCCAAGTCCCATACGCAGTTGGCAGAGAGTATCGAATGCCAAATTTCATGATTTTTGCACACCTTTGGTCTTTATATTTCTAACTATTTGCATATAAAATTTCATTTATATTATGAGGATGGAAATAAAGATTGCCTTTTTGTTTGAAAAGTGATATGAATGAAAACGCCTGGTGTTTAGCTGTTATTACGAGATTATTAAAAATATTTAATTTAAGATTATTATTTGCATAATTTTTGTCTAATTTTAAACAAATACAAATATGATTGTATTTTTTAGCTATTTATATCAAACAATACCATATTTAATCATTTTTTTAGAATAGCAAATGTATAAATAGAAAAAATCTCGTTGAAAACATCTAACTAAACATTTTATCAAGATTTTTTTTGAACTTTTTTTTGCTTATAAACTAGAGTCCTTAACTATAAGCATGCCAAGTTTCGTCAAATTTGGTACAGCGATTCAGTTTAAGAGAGCAAACAAATTTCGCAATTCTAATGCTGGTATGCTTAGTAAACGTACGAGCAATAAAGGAGGTTGAGGTTCAGTTTCGAACAGGGAAAATCAAGGAATGAAATTTGAATGAAACTAATTATATTTATTTAATTTTCGTGTTGACACGTATCCTCATAAGTTAGTGGTGGTTGTAATCGGAACATGACACTACGAATGTAGCATATTATAATAATGACAAATGATTTTATCACAATACATTTATGCATTTATAATCTAAAGTAGTTAATAAAACTTTCGACATCATGTTAACAGGTGTGAGTTATGTTACTATAGTCTATTTATTTTAACAAACGAGTACTGAGTATGTCCCTCACATATTTCAGATACTGACAGAGTGAGATGTAGCGTTTGTAGCGATAGTCTCTACGCCTTTGTTCTCATTGTCAAATTGTAATGGCGCGTTCTGATTGATTGAAATTAACTTTGTGTTGATTATGTGGACCAATAACAACGCAGTACATTTTTTTGGTACTTGTTTGTTAAAAAAAAATTATTTAGATATTTCCCTTGGCTACGTGTGCTCGTTAGTTTTTTTAGCATTTCTATGGAAACCCATTTCGATATTCATATTTTTAAAGAAAGAAACACTTACTTAAACGCGCCATTAACTTAAACTTAAGTTTAAACTTAACTTAAACTTTAACTTAAGTTTAAGTTTTAGCCCTGATGATGCTGTATAAGCGAAACCGGTAGGTTACTAATTACAAAGTAATAAATTATAAGAGATAATTAAAACAGTACAAGTGTTTCTTTCTTTAAAAATATGAATATTTGGAAGTTTTACCAAGCGCCGACGATGGAAAATATCAAACCCATTTCGATGTTGGTATAAAATTGTCTTGCATAAAATAAAGAAAAACAAACTCGCTCCCGTATTAAAAATCTAATATTTTGAACAGATACTTATACTTCTTTATCGCATTTCAAAGTCGTTCCTGTCTCGTCTTTTTTGGTTTTCTGGCAGAGGTTGTTTTAAGCGATGAGACTGCCAATCCTAGATTTTTTTTATAATATATTTTTAGATATTGTATGTTTGTATTCATATTGTACAATAAAAGATAAGTAAACAAAGTTTCCAAGTAAAATATTACGCATCTTATATCTACTTCAAGTTGTATAAATGTTTATGGCGTAATTTTTTTATGTCACTAAAAGCCTTTCCTGTCTTGTCTGTTCTGGTTGTCTGACAAAAATTAATAACAGCAATAAGATTGTCATTTGTAGAATTTTATTTTGTAACAGTTTTTATGTGTTGTTCATTTGTATTCATATTATAAAATAAAGAATAAATACGTTAAGCACCGAACTAAAATAATGTTTATGTTATGTCTACTTCAGCTTGTATAAAAGTCATTGGCTAAACTCATACCTCGTGTACGTGTTAACTGGGCATGCTGCAAATTCTTCGTTTTGTTCATAACGACTAACTGTTCGTGGGAAGACAAATTGTGCTAACAATGATTTGTTTTACTTAACGAGTGCTTGTCACATTGCTTGATTAATATATTTTTTAATTAGAAACATATACATTTAAAAAAAGGAAGTTTGATTTCAACCATAGATCTTAATTTAAGACTGTTCAGGTTTTACGAGTATTACTTAGCTGCTACGGCTCGAATTTTTGATCGAATATGGAGTTCGAATTTTCATTTCTTTTTTCGTTAGTCACAGTGATATTGTAATTTTGTTTTAGATGTCTTCTTATTTATTCATGGTTTTAAAACCTAGCTAAGGAACACGAAAAGTGACAAACATATAATGTTATCATAGTTGACAGTTTTTTTTATAGAATACAGACATTCATTACGCAAATACGGCAGGTATTTGCACTTGTCAGGAATCGAACACGACCCTACTAGCAGTTGTTTGGTGGACTAAGACCTTTAGGTCGGCCAAAGAGGCAGTCAAATTGTTATGAATTTGTTTAATTAACTATTAATTTATTGTGCATTTTAGTTAAAAAATCCATCGGTAATGCATAATAATTTTGACATACATACTACGAGTAGATATATTTAATTAGTAGTAAAGTAGATATATTTATGACTAGGGGGCTTATTACGTATCTTCTTAGGGATGTTCATTGGGTTAAGTGTATATCAAATAGCTGTCAAATGACGTGCTTTATATTTGCTAGTGACCAACGGAAATACAATTGAGATAGCAAACACAAAACATGTCATTTGACAGCTATTTGATTATACTTTACCAGTGTTCATCACTAAAAGATACGTAATCAGCCCCCTGGAGATATTAACTATTATTAAGAGTTTAGAATTTCAGCTTAGTTCCAACCGTAAATATACATAACTAATGAAAATTTGTAATGGAAAATAGACAGTAAAACCTTTGTCATAAAATTTTAATTAGCTTTTAACGTTCAAAGTAAATATTTATAACCGCAAATAATGGCGCAAAACGGCCAGACTTCGTTTCCTTTACAACCAGTCGAAATATCATTACACCATTTCATAAAACACAACAAGAACAGATACAAAATTTAGGCTACATTGCTATTTTTGTTCTAATAATGAAATATTAGGTGAAAATAAATTACGTAGTGAATATCTAACTAGAAGTGATTATGAAATTTCAAAGTGAGAAGTTGTAAAACGTGGTAGAGGAAATGCGATTGAGACATACAAATGTTTGGCGTGGGATTACTTTCCAATTGGAACGTGCCTACGAAGACGGCCCTGGATCCCACTTATTTGAGTTTCAATTATACGGAAGCTCTGAACAAATACTCGCAGCATTGAATTATGATATGCACATTAGCTGGTTTTTACACACAAAAATAATGTTTGAGAGAGAATTACCTCCTAAGCTTGATAATTTATAAAATTGGAGTTAATTATCATTTCATTCAAAATCATTTCTATGAAAACTTGATAACCAAAATAATTATTGAATGAATTATTGAACTTCATTCGGTAAGCTCTTTTTGTCATTCCAAGAATTTATGTTTTAGAGATGTATTACAAGATAATTAAGCGCAAACTGCAACTGCTAAATTAAAACCAAGAGACTGCAAAAAACCAAATTTATAAAATACGTAAAGCGTTAATTATTATCATTTCACTCAAAATAATTTCTATGAAAACTTAATAACCAAAGTTGAACTTCATTTGGTAAGTTCGTTTTATCATTCGAAGAATTTATGTTTTAGAGATTTATTTTAAGATAATTAAGCGCATGGTGCAACTACTAAATTAAAACTGCACGTTCGTGATTTAAGAATACTTTTTCAAAAAAGAATCAGTAAAATATATTCGTCACAAACAAGATATATTTATTCCCAAAAAAGTAGCTTTACGCCCATATCCCGGAAGAGGTAGGCAGAGGAACCATCAAAGCACCCACGATCAGCCGAAGATAAGTAGACATATTTAGTTATATTAAGTTAATAATTATTGCAAATATTTTATCATTTATGCATTTCTACAAGATAATCCTGTACGCTATAATATTGCTAATAGCAAGGAAAGTACCGTAATAATAGAATATTAAAAAAATGTATTTGAGTAATTTTTTTTGGTGCTCCACATGATATAGTAACAAAGACCTGATGTTATTTCCAAATATTTTAATGTACAAAACTCTCTTTCGTTTTGTACTTTGTCAATGAATATCACAAGACTATTAGAGTAAGAGAGAAGTCAATACATTAAAGGGAGCCAGCAGTATCTGGAAATGGCATAGGCGGAGCTGTTCACTATCTTTTTAGTGATAATCACTAGAAAAAGTGTACATCAAAAAGCTGTCAAATGACGTATGTTGTATTTGCTATCATCATTGTATTTCTGTTAGCCACTGGAAACAGCAAATATAAAACACCTCATTTGACAGCTATTTGATGTACACTTTGCCCAGTGATCATTACTAAAAAGATATTGGATAGCCCCACAGATCTTAAATAGGAGTTTAAACTCCAGTAGTAATATGGGTTCATGATATCGACGCAGTAGTTATAATCATGTTGTCTATGGGCGTCTGTTTTCTAAGCTGAGCCGCATGTTACCTATGTTATTATTAAAAAGAGCAAAAACGAAATTATCGGTATATTTTATTTTAGTCAAAGAGATTCTTAGGTAACACCGAGTATCATATATTCTTCCTTTAGTTTCTGGCATTTGCGTTAGGACTTTGCCATTAGTCAAGTGGAAATTTGCATCAAGTTAACCGATTTACCAAAATCGTGTTTCAATTATTCAAAATTAGTCTGGGTCTTGAGTAAAGTGGCTTCATTAGTGGTGGCCTCAAGCTCATAATATAGTGAGATTTGGCGGCAACAGGGAAATACACGATACGCTCATTTCTTTATGATTATTTCATTTGGTACTTTTCTGAACAAAATGTACAAAATCCCACCAAAATTGACTAATTTCACTCAATATAAACACGAAATTCAATAATTATGAAAAAAACTTCCACCACCTTTTTTCTCGATGGCGGCAAAACTCCTAATATCATATATTATATAGCTCACACTTCAGAAACTGTCACTGAAATGACGTTTAAAGTAGTAGCAGTTTCCGATTTTAACTACCTGTTTTTACCAAATTATGACAGTAAGAACCAGCTCAAATACTACGAATTTTCGTTAACGTCAAGTTGTCTAGCAAGGTTGTAAAAATGTAATTTATTGGGTTGTCTTTTCGAATGTGAGTGCTCTAGATCGTATTTTCGTCGAGTTAAAGCTAGTCGATAGTCGATGCTTGTGTGGACAAATGGAAGTAGCGTCTCTTTCAAGCGTTGTCCATAATCCACTGTAAGTTTCCAAGTGGTTCGTCTAACTCGTTGCCAAAAGGGTTTTTCCACTTGGATCTAGATTATGTCTCTAATTTTTTTGACCGCAGCACACATTAGCCTTTCGTTATTTTGATGATATCGCTAATTTCGCGTAAGCTTACGCAGAATTAGCAAAATAAAGGCTTATTTCACATCTGTTATAATGGACTTCCACAAAGTAGCGCCTGATTCAATAAAACACCATCGTTAGTGGTTTTGACCAAATGTTTTTAGTTGTATAACACGTGTGAGTTACTACTAATAACTATACTCATAAGATATTTTGGATATACTCAGAGCCATTTGGAAATGATTATAATACAAATTTTAACTATACCCAATTTTTAAAAGATGACTTTTAGCTAGAATTAAAACTAAGGGTAGAAACTGCGTCAAGCAATTGTATGATGCGGGTGCCCGCTCGGCTTCATACAAAGGTGACCCATTGCAGGAAGCCGCGCGGGAGACCGTCGCGGGGAGGCGGTCCCCGCGCCCATGTAACGGAGCCCGTCTTCATGCCGACACAAGCACGCGCGGCAGTGTTACCACGTGCAATGTAATTACGGTAAATGCATCGTAATTAACACGACTTTACCATCTAGCGTCGAAACATGACAACGGTGACAAAATATCTTAATTTGTAAACAATTTAAGACGGCCCTAAATAAAAAAATAAGGAAAAATGTAAACAATTCATTATAAAGCATGCACTGGTATTGGTAATCCGATAAACGACACGGTAAATAAAGCTATATCAATATGTTATAAATATAATGTATCATCAATTTAATTATTGTACTAATATTTATAAATGAAATAATTCTTCATAGAGTTCAACCGAAACCTTAAAATACCTTTAAAATAAAAAAAAAAACTTTACAACAAATTCCCCGCATATCAACCTAGAATCAATGAAAAGGCTCACTTGTTGTCTTTTTTTATGTGCTAATCGTCATTTTTCTAGGTAATAACATTTTAAGTTCTTCGTCGATAGGTCAGTATATAATCACTGTTAAAATTGAACTGCAGACATTACGTAAGTCGGGTCTCCTCGACGAGCACAGCTACATGGACCGCTGCGTGTTCACGCGCGTTACAAGCGACGTGCTCCCGTTTAATACAGTTTTAGGCCTAAAATATGGTTATTGCATGAAAAGACGGAGACTCACTTGGAGACTAACTGCCTTATTCATAAAAAGTATTCCAAAATCCAACATATCCCGTTCAAATTTGTCCAAACTTCAACGAAATCAAAATATTTCAATTCGTATATTATAGAAAATTCATAAGAGTACACAAATAAGCTATATTAAATGGCTACTCGTTGCATTTTGTCATTGCACATAAAATCAGCTGTTTGAAATTTAGCCAGCCAGCCAGTTTTAAACAAGGGTCCGAGGTTGTTTAAAGTGACAGCTGTTTAATAGTATATTTAAACAAATGATTAACTCGAAATAGCGTTTATGAATAAATATTTTTTAAACAATATTTAAATTGGTGATTAAAAGTTGAACAACGTTTATGAATAAGCGTGTAAACTATTGTGGCCACGAGTGAAGCTTACAAACATTCAAGTTGTATCTCAACACTATTGTTGTGATAAAATTGGACATTACTTTATGATCTTAAAAAAAACATTTTAAATGTAAACATTATCCATTAAACTACAACAGACATTATTATTATTTATTTATTTTATTTAAAATTCATGCACTATATTGTACAAAGGTGGACTTAATGCTACATGGCATTCTCTACCAGTCAACCTAACTTTATTAGAAAAAATAATTAAATAAGGTGCAAAGAGAAAAAAAACAATAACTTTACATTTGCAAACACATTTCAACAAAATTTTAGGTGTGTGGTCAAGATGTTTCTGTTTTATAAATCTATAAAAAAAACTTGGCCTCTAATTATTTTATAATGATAATTTTCAATCGCCTCTGCGGTCTGGCGGTCTGGTGTAGGACTTGAGTCAATAACGTCCCGGGTTTGATCCCCAGGTCAGGAGACAAAAGAAATTGTTTTTTGGATTTTGTACAAAAACTTAGGCCGAGATTTGATATGTTCTTGGTAGGCGATAACCTTTACACCTATTGTATTGTGGAATTTAGTGACTTTGGCTAGTCGTTGGTGTCCTGGATTTATCTCTGCCCACCTCTGCGTGAAGTTACCTTTATCTAGCTTCCAGTAAGTCATAATAAAACAAACGTGACTCTATCTCCTGATTGCGATAAAAAGCGCGTGTTGATTTCACTTTGCCATATCATTATGAAATTTCTTTCAGAAGTAAGTTTAACATTTTTAGTAATAGTCGTAGCAGTAATAGTGTTAAGTAAATTAATATTACCCAGCGACCCGGGTCGCTAGATTTTTATACATAGTAACTTTGAAAGAACCGGCCAGATTTTAATAAAAGGGAGTTAGGGCTTGAATTGTAATGCATCTTAAATATTATTGGGAAATTGTTATATATAGTTTTATAAACATTCATTTAAAATAGTCCACAAAAATGCTTCGATCGCTGGCACGTGTTGTAGTACAAAGAGACTATTCGCATTGAGAAAATAGTGACGTATCAGTGCAACTACAAAGTAAAGGCCTATTATTTTATACTGACGTATAAATTAATATTAAAGCAAATTTTTACTACTCGTACATTATTTTCAAATATTGAAATCAAGTAAAATAACAATTGGTCAGATTTGTCAAAATTTTCATTAACATGTTTCATTCCCCGCGTTGGTCCGGGCTCTTTTGCAGAATAGACTATCTGCCTTC
>NJDC01002758.1:355869-374221 GCA_002245475.1 Calephelis virginiensis | reverse complement strand
ATTGGGTCACTCCCGCCGATACCGTCTAGTAGTCTATGGTTGTATGCTGCACTGTCTTTGGTCGTCGTGCACAAAATCTTATACCTTTAAATAAGCAGTTCTTGTATTTGTCGGAAGGTCATGAGAATACCTATTTTCTAATATCAGTGGTCATGAGTGTCGTCGGTGCAACGTGTGTAGCATCCGCTTGTAACGTCGGAAAGTCATGAACAAAGTATAGTTGTGATATTGTAGTCATTAGTACATTTGGCGCCACAGGTGCATCGGAATTCTCGTAGCTTGTTTTTTATTGGTCGGTTTATCGGGAAGTCATGAATTAAGTTGCTTCGGTAGCACAACAGGTGGCGCATTAGCAAGTAACTCGTTTCTTATTGGTCCGTTCACCGCGGCCACGTGTATATAAACCCTAGCGCCACCATATTGTCCGCGCACGTCTTTCAATGTATGGACCACTGTCTAGTACGGAGGTCGCCACTGGTAATAGTCTCTCCCTGTCATAGGTTGACAAAGAGACAGTTCTAGGTCGCAATTGTTAATTTAATTGGGATCTTGGGGTCCCGGATGTGGGTCGTCCGGGGGATGCATTATTCGGTCGGCACTCACGCAGGAGGGGCGGGGAGGAGCCCCACTTTCCCCTTCGGGGGTTTGGCGTTTGCGTGAGCACGAACACCGTGACGTGTTTACGTAGTGTTGACATAGTAGCAGGTTTACTCCAATGCTTACATTGGTTTGTTTAGTAACAAATGGGTGTACACTATAGTTGTTTGTGCGTGATTGTGGTTATGTTTGTAAACAGTGTAGTGAGTAGTTACGTAGCTACTCTATTGTTTATTATGATGAGGTTTACGATGTAGTTGTTCGACTAGATCAGGTTAAAGGACTTTGTTTTGGTATTTCTGAATTATTTACTAATTACCCTCAAGTGGTGAGCTCTCGACCTACTAGTCCCGTGGTTCCTGTTCGGCCCGTATGTGTGTGATGATTGACTCTACGACATCAGAAGTGGGATTGTAACCCATTTGTTCTGCGTGATAGTGTGAGTGAGTTTAGTGAGAGATCAATAATTGGAAGGAAGTTCCTTATTGCGCGTTGTGAAAGGAGGCTAGACGGAAAAAATTCTTACGAAAAGTTGTCACGACACTTTTCGCTATTGTAAGCTTTGCGGATTGCGCACGTTTTTTTTTAATTTTTTTTTCATGTTTCTCTGTCTGTCTCTCTCTATTTTTTTTTACTAGAGATTGAGATAGAGAACTTCGTTCCATCAAGGTGTCCCTTGACACCTCTCAACTTTTTTTTAGATGATTTTAGATTATGAAATAATCGCAGTTATGGTTGTTGTGTTTGAAATAGGTTATGGACTATAAAATCTGTTGTGATGCGATGGTAGTATAGACCTGGAATCAACCTAACTAGGACTTTCCTATTAGATGTTAGTTGCAATATTTTGTGTATACTTGCAGTGTATGTATCGCGTGTGCTTTGAACATGGTTCGTAGTGCGAATTGATGTGTATTGATAGTATCTACTCTGAATGTTGTGTTATGAAGGTGGTTTATGTGAGTTATTAGGCACAGATCACATGGAATTCTTATTGTTTTGTGCTATTAATTGAAACAAGTAATATGAAATCGGCATTCTAAAAAGAAGCTCTGCGATTCGTAGACTTTGTGCGGGTGAAGAAAATGAGTGTTTGAATGTAATTTTAATCTTGCGATATAGTATGGTACGTATGAGTTGATATTAGTCTCTACAATCCGAGCTTCTCGAACAAATTTCTGACTTAATAAACACACTCGAGGAATCCAAGTTCGCCGCTAGTCTACTAACTAGGCACGTCCAGACCGTAGTAGATTCATCCTCTAGTACAATCCCGGACGTATTTAAAGATATATTATATAAGCTCTCTCTGACATTAAGAACCTAATTAGACGTAAAAATGCCACGAAACGGCGTTACGTTAGATTCCCGTCTGATGAATACCGGCGCTCGTAACGTGCTCTACAGAGAGAAATAAGGCGGCGTGTAGCCGATTACACGAACGGACGCTAGAGTAAGTATCTTAGCGAGATCTCGCCATCTCACGAGGCCTACTACCCGCTAGCGAGAGCTCTTAAAAACGACCCAAAAACGGATACCCCTCCTTTAGTTAGAGCCAATTTACCTCCCGTGATTGACGATACCGACAAAGCCGAATGTCTAGCCGACAATGTTCAGTCACAGTGTACCATTTCTATTCTGCCGGGTGACCCAGAACACATCCGCGTCGTAGATAGTTTCGTACTGCGTAGAGCATCCGAACCTCCCCAGGACGATCCGCTACCTCCCACCGACCACGACGAAGTGAAAGATCTAATCAAAGATCTTCACAACAAAAAAGTCCCGGGGCCTGACGATATCTCAAATAGTATAATTAAATACTTTCCTCCCGCACTTATATACCTACTAGTAAATATCTTCAATGTATTACTAGGAGGCAGTGCCTTTCCCGACGAGCGGAAAGAAGCCACCGTCATAGGAATACATAAACCGTGTAAACCCCGTAACGTCGCGAGAAGTTACCGCCCGATCAGTCAGTTATTAATTCACTCGGCAAAATATCCGAGCGTCTTATCCTCGCCCGTCTTAAGACAATCGTAGCCGAGAAACATTTGTGAATGGATAAGCAATTTGGTTTCCGGGCTGCCCATTCATGTACAAATCAAGTGCACCGCCTCACGGAGTACATCCTAGTCGGCCTAAATAGACGACTCCCCATATGTACGGGAGCGATATTCTTCGACGTGGCCAAGGCGTTCGATAAGGTCTGGCACAACGGCTTAATCTATAAGCTCTACGAAATGGGCGTGCCAGACAGACTAGTTCTCATCATACGAGACTACTTGTTGAATCGTAAATTCAGATTTCGTGAAGAAGGGACTCTCTCTAGCAGTAGGCCCCTAGAGGCGAGAGTGCCGTAGGGCTCAGTACTCTCACTTTTATTATACACCCTGTAGACGAACGACGTACCCCGACTGCCGCGCGTCCACGTAGCCCTCTTCGCGGACGACACGGCTCTATATGCATCCCACCGTCGCGGTAAACAAATAGGCTACCTTCTCCGTAACGCGGCCACTCTCCTGGGCGACTGGTGCAGGAAGTGGCGTTTAGAAGTAAACCCCGATAAAAGTGCAGCGGTGTACTTTAATCGATGCATCACACTCAGCCAACGGATGAGACCAAGTCGTAACCCGGGTATCATCAGGATGTTCAGCAGAGTGATCCCCTGGAAAAATTCAACAAAATACCTAGGGGCCACTTTAGACAAAAATATGTCGTTCGAACCGCTCATTTCGCGTCACAAATAAGGCTAAATTCGTAATTAGCCGTCTCTATTATCTAACTAATAAAGTCAGTAAAATGTTACTTCGTAACAAAGTTACACACACACCCCGGCCGCGAACGTGCCCACCAAACGAATCGGATCCACCGGATCCAATAACCGCGGCAAACGCGAGCCTGCCTCCCAACCCCAACAACACAAACTCACAGGACACTACACTACACCGTCTCCGTCGGTCTCGGCGACGAAGACCTCTCTTGTGCCCGGCGCCTAACGCCGAGCGACGAGCCGCCACTATTCCTCCATCAAGTCCACCCAGTAACCAGGACGCAGCACCAAGTCGAGATACGGTCTCCCGCGAGACAGCCCTTGTTGCTGGCGTTGTAGGGAACAGTTCAATTTATTTAAATAATGATGTCTCGGGCTGAGCACTCTGCTCGGCCCAAAATATCCCTGTGAAGTTGTAAAAACCTCGCGGTTAGCAACATATTAGCCATTCAAAAAAAAAAAACACGACACTTATGCATTAGCTATATAGCTAGCTGAACCATTTTGTAATTTCAGTAATTGGTTTTATACATCTGATGCACCTTGAATATGTGTATGTAATTCACACATATTTATTTCAGACAAATTTCTGTCACAGGAAAAACAAAGATGTTTTTTGTTCAAGACTAAATCAGGAATACTCTTTTTCAGGTTTTTATGGTCTTCAATGTCGTTAACTAATGTTTCCCGATCTGTTATTTTCTGAGATGACACCATTTTTGAGAAATTAGTAGCATTAACAGCAGTGAACTTTTCACAGTTTTCTCCTAAGTTGCTCTGAAACAGTAAATATAATATTTTATTAATAAGTATTCCAACAACTTCCAACTTCTCTTTACATCCATACCAATAAATAAAATTAGAGTGTATGCTGTAATATTAAAGTAATCAATGTTTACTACATTGATAGGAACTTAGAAATAACATGTTGCAGCTAATCTTTGAAACAGTTGCACTGATATTAACGGGACTTGCACTGGCAGGTGGCTGATTAAGGTGTAAGTTAGGCTACTTTCTTAAAATATTAAATAAAGAAAATAAACTGAATAACTTTTTTGTTAAATTCAAAGTGGACAAAGCCGTGGGCGCAAGTTCCTAATAAAAAGGAGAGGATGCTAAATCAGTTACTGAAAGGTTTAGCAAAATCAGCATGCTTAATAGTATATTATACATAAATAAAATAATTACAAAATAAAACACAGAAAAAAAACGCATCCATTTATAGCTAGTCCTGGTATAACAATTGAGAAAGTGTACAAAGAACACTATGTCTATATTATAATTTAGCATCCTTTCTAATAAGTATGGACCTCCAAAGGCATAGAAGTAGGAATTTGCAGCATTTGGTAGACTTGCAAATAATGTAATTTGATATCTTACACTTCTAGAAATGTGACTCCTAATTATAGGAGATCTGGATGCTGATTGCCAACTCAAAATGGAACAGTGTACATCAAATCATGTCATTTGTGTTTGCTATCTCTATTGTATTTCTTTTTTCTACTGGAGATAGCAAATATAAAACACATCATTTGACAGCAATTTGATGTACACTTTTCTATTTTAGTTGGCAACTGACTACATAATCAGCCCCCTGGTTGCCATACAAAAATAGGCAATAACATACATACAAATCTTCACGCCAAGTCCCTTACGTGGTAGGCAGAGAGTATCGAGTGCCAGACCCCACGATCCTGACAAACCTGTCTTGCTTCCTTCACATTCATAACCCTTTTCATACAAATACGCCGGTTTCGGAGACTCTTGACACCACCCTCGGATAATATCCGATTGATCTGATCGTGAAATATCAGCCTTGGTCCCCCGGGTACCTACATCCATCCACATTCGCTCCGCAACATTTGTCATTCTGCTTTGTCAATCTTTCATTTCTTTCAATCTGCTTTGTCAATTTTTCATTTGTCATTCTTTCCACATGGCCGAACCAGCGGAGCCCTTTCGCATTTTAACACCAACACTTTCTTTCAATCCCACTCTTTCTCGGATCTCACTGTTACGAATGCGGTCAGCGAGCGTTACACCACAGATTTTCCGTAGTGCTCTCCTTTCAACCGCATTTATGTTACTTTCATGCTTCTTTTGACATACCCAACTCTCGCTTCCATACAATAACGTTGGAGTAAGCACAGAATTATGCAAAGCGAGTCTAGCTTTTTTACTCAAAACCTCGCTTTGGAATAGCTTACCCAACGCTCCATTCACACTATTCCCTGCACTCACTCTCCTCTCTAAATCCACGGTGTACCTTTCATCCCTGCTAAAAGCACAACCAAGATATACAATTTCATTCACTTGTTCCAGCACTACATCATCAACCAAAACTCTTACATCCGTTCTGGCTACGTCTCTTTCAAACACCATTATTTTGGTTTTCATCGCATTCAAATGTAAGCCCCTTTCTTTACAATCTCCTTCCATAACTGTGACCAGTGTTTGCAGCTCAGATGGTGTAAAGCCCAAAGGTACAGCATCATCTGTATAAAGCAGGCAGTTCACCACTTGGTCACATATACGCATTCCCACATTCAATGATCTTAACTTTTGAAGACATTTGTCCAAATATAAGATAAACAAGCGCGCTGACAACACATAACCCTGCTTGACGCCAATATATATACGCATGCTTTACAGTCTAAATACATTGACTGCACCGCACGCAGCAGGGACCCGACTATCCTTTAATCTGGCAAAATGTCCCAAAGTTCCTTACGTATAACCCTATCAAACGCTTTTTCAAGATCCACAAAACCGCAGAAAACCTTCTGACCAACAGCCAGATGCTTCTCTACAATGTTGCGGAGCGAAAACACTTGATCCGTACATCCTCTTCCAGACCTGAAACCGCCTTGAGCCTCCCACAATGTTCCATCGGACATCCCTTGCATCCTCCTTTCAACTATTTTTCCATACACTTTTGATGCTAAACTGATCAAACTAATGGCCCTGTAACTTGTACAGTCCATACGTGAACCTTTGCCTTTATACAAGGGCACGATGACCTCACGTCGCCAGTCTTCGGGTACTCTGCCGGTCTTCCAACACTTGTTACAAAGAACCCAGAAAGAGTCCCGGACGGCAGGACCACCAAGTTTGATCATCTCAGCTGTAACCATATCTACTCCCGCAGCCTTACCATATTTCATACTTCTTATCGCCCATTCAACTTCTTCCATCATAATGCCGTCAGATGCCTCCGCTATTTCCGAGTCATATGAGTACTCGGACCCAGCGGCAGCATCTTGGGCACATTCATACATATCTCCATAAAATTCACTCGACCGTTTTAACACGTCGTGCTTGTAAGAATATCACCACTCTTAGACTTAATTCTATTCATTCTGGAGGTAGACGAACAACTCCAAGACTTCTTCACCTCCCTCCAAAAGAGTTTGGTGTTCATCTCGAAGTTGTTAGCCAACCTCTCTTCTAGTTTCATACTTTCCCTTTCACGCTTCTCTTTCACTAAGTGTTTGGTGATATTCTTGCAACAACGGTACATTTCTTTCTTCAAATCTTTCATACTGTCATTCGACTGCAAACATGCTACATAGTCTAGCCAAGCTTTCTTCTTTCTTTCAACTGAGGCTTTTACCTCCTCATCCCACCATGCGTCACCACTCATAGACTTGTGCATCTTTGCACTCCCACATACCTCTTTCGCAACATCAACCATACTATCTTTCAAAACATTCCAACAGTCATCCACGTCTAAGTCCGGTAGGCATACACTATTCAGCCTGTGTTGGACTTGACTCTCATACATGCTTCCTACACTCGGGTCTTGCAACTTTTCACTCTTAATCCTTTCAAGCCCTCCAAATGGAATACGTACTCGCCAGTGCCTCCACTTCTTAAACAGACCCCTAAACCGGCTAATAACCAAGTAGTGATCTATGTTAAGAGTTGGGCCTCTGAAGGCTCTCGTGTCCATTAAACACTTCCGGAAGCGACTATCAACCAAAATCAAATCTATCATACTCATTTGATCATTCCTTCTCCATGTATACGTATGTATGTCCTTATGCTGAAACATTGTGTTAGATACAAGAAGATTTCTTTCCACACATAAATCTACAATATGCTTACCAGCATCATTCACTGTCTTATCACCAAGAAACCCTACCAGGAACGGCCTCGTAACCGTCCCGTCGCGTCCCCACCCAACCATTCAAGTCACCACACATAATCACTTTTTCATTTCCTTCAACCATATCCAGAACATCCCTTACATAATCCCTAAACATTTCCAGGTCATGAGTCGCCGACGAGTTGACCGGAGCATAGGTTGCTACCACAAAAATTTGCGTGACTCCTAGTTTAATACGGACCCAGAGCAGTCTCGGACCAATCAAACCATACTCTTTCAGGCCTGAGGCTAAGCGAGACGATAAAATGATACCTACCCCAGCGCTGGCGTGATCGCTCTGTGGTACACCAGAACAAAGCGCCAACCTGCCACCGGGGAGATCAAAAGTATCACTACCTTTTCGCTTAGTCTCCGTTACACACAGTAAATCCAGGCATCTCTCATCCATTACATCAATCAATTCATTCATCTTCGCTTCCATTCCCCCTCTCACATTCCACGTGCCTATTTGACACTCTCCACTCCTCGATTCGCCTGTACGGGCCTGACGTGATGGGTGGCGGCCCCCATCGCCGCATCTGCCTCTTTTCGTACCGACGAGGGCGGATCGGTATGCGTCGCCTCCAGGGAACGCCCTAACCCGCTCTGAGGTACTTTTTCGGGCCAGAATTGCAGTCCAATGGACTGGCAGGGATCGCGACGTGCACGCTTCTGGCCAATGACCCCCTGATGATTCTGGCTAATGATAAATATGTTAAATAAAAATTTAATCTGTACCTTGCATAACAAGCACTTTTCTTCATGTTTAGATAAAGGCTTTGAACACAACTTTTCTGCCGTTTTACAAACAGTTGTTAATGTAGAAGGAAAGTTTTCTTGCAGGTCTAGTACAAAATTCTCAATGATACATTGCAAGCTATTATCACTACTAGAATCATCAGTAACTGGACTAAGCTCTTTAATTTCAATGTAATGTTGAAGCTCTTCCCTTGTAATATCTTTCATTGGTTTTAATATTTCAACTTCTTCATCTCTAACATCAGCAAAACTCTGTAATTTTGAAATGATAAATATACAAACTTATGACAATAATAATGAATAATATGAACAAAAACTGTTAAGTGGTTTGATCGTATTATTTTTTCCAGGGATTGAAATATAATTTATGTATAGTATATGGTAGTATACTTAAAGAAGAAGTGTTGAACCTGGGCCCTCACAATATATCACAGAAACAATATGCAAACAAGTCTGATAGGGCATTATTAAAAAAGGCAAAAATCAGAAACAGTTGCATGAAACTACTATCCCCTAAATGCTGTGTTTGTCCATGTCCATAGAGTAGAATAGATCATCTGCTTCTCTGCCAGGCAGCTTAAAAGAGTATTTTAAAATATAGGGTATTACAAACATGCCCGTGTTGGATGTGCTGGCCCTATTCTTGCTGAGTAGAGTAGCCAGTAGACTTCTACAGCACATTTTTTATTTTTTGGGTTTTGCCCACTGGCAGTTTATCTATTGGTATATTTGCCTTCTGAAAGAATATACCAAGCAATGCAAATAAACATGTTCAAAATAATCACTCACAATATCATTTGATATTTGAGAACCTCTTCCAATGGCAATATTTGTCAAAAGTTTCTGAGCCAATGCTGTTGTAGATTCACCAGTAAATATTAAAGGACATTGTAATTCGTTAGCAACTTTTTTATATAGCAATCTTTTAACTTGTTCCAATAAATCTTTATTTATTGTAGGTGGTCCATTTAATGTATCAAATACTTTGTATTCAGTAATGTGGTTACTTGTACCATTCAAATCAAGAATATTTTCATTAGAAACATACTTATTTATATTAACCATGAATACATTTACATTACATCTTTTGCATTGCTCTAAAATATTTTGTGCTATAACTTCACCTTGGTGCTTTTTATTGGTGCCTGAAAAAATTCAAGGTAGTTTAATGATAAATAATATCATTTTTATAAACATCTTTGGATAATGTAGACATTAATCTGTACCAAGTTCATCAATTTATTTACATGTTACAGAGCTAACCAAGGTACAGAATGTATGCTTATTTGAATTTAATATGCTATCTGACTCAGAAACATGTTCATCACATTTAGAAACTTTTCACTCTCTGAAATCAAACTACAATCTCATTGATTCTGGGCAATGTTAAGGAAAGTATACTTTGTCTACCAAATTGTAGGTTAAGTGCAACCAACAAAGTGGTCAACTGATTACATTTACCATTTTAAGTATGAACAATGAAGGTAGAAACAAGCTGAGCCCACATCTACTGTGTATGCATTAGACGTGGGAGAGTAGGCTTGCAAATTGGTCCCACTTATTATGTCAAAGGCAACATACAATGAAATCAGACGTTGTTGTACAACTTGACTTCATTGCACAATATTTTCTAATTCGAAAAATGAATTTGAGGATGGTTTATTGCATTTTTTATTTTCATGTAAATATATCTGTACTGCGAAAATAAAAAAGTTGTGAAGACATTTAGTACAAGAAATGAATTCTCCCATTTAATTGTTGGTAACACTCCTTCTCAGACTACTTCATATGTCTCATGTCTCTCACGTATGTAAAATCTAGAAACACACTTGTCTGATGCATGGTACAGTCACGTGCAATGAAAAGTATACACGGGCAAATTTTTAAATAAATGTTCACTCTTAAAATTTCAAAAACAAATAACCACTTAACAATTTATATTATATACCCATCTGAGTTTCTCACTATAATGTATACATTTCTGGTAAAAGTATGTACACAGATTGTTCCCGATTGTTAGCCGAAACCAGCAAATTTTATGAAAAAAAAAACAAATAAATTTATATATCTCGAAATTGGTTAGGTTTAGGATAGGGTATTTCTTAGTCAAATCAGTTAGAGACCGAATCGGGTAGAAAACGAATGTTTACATTAAAGGGAAAATAACATTGTGTAAATGTTATTGAAATGAATACCTTTTTCTCAAAATAGTGAAAACTGCTACAGTTTCATAAATGTATACATATTTAAGAAAAAACTCAGACATTTTCGCATACATTATAGTGAAACAGTATTCAAATTCAAAATTGGTTACATTTTTGTAAATTAATATTGTTTACATATTATTGTAATTTATAATGGATATATATTTTTGCATGTGATCGTGAATATAAATATCTGGAAACAATCTGTGTACATAATTTTACCAGAAATGTATACATTATAGTGAGAAACTCGGATGGGTATATAATATAAATTGTTAAGTGGTTATTTGTTTTTGAAATTTTAAGAGTGAACATTTATTTGAAAATCTATTGTATACTTTTCATTGCACTTGACTGTACAGTGCATGATCCTACTCCACCTTTCCCAGGCCAATCTAGATCGACAAATCTACACACATGTAGAATGTGTATGATAGCTTCGTGAAAGATAAATGTGTTTCTATACTACACATTTTTATATAAATTGAAGGCATCATGCATTGTATGCTTTGCATACTTAGGCTCAGTTTGTTTCTACCTTTATGTTTGACTTGGTTTCATTTGGTAGAACCACCCCAAAAACACCTTTGTAACATTAGCAATTTTATTAATTGATTGATTAAGACATGTTTTAAGCTGTTGACTTCTTAATATAGAAAGTGTTAAATTTTATTAAATCGATCTACTAAAATAATTGGAGTTATAATATGCTATTAATATTAATTAACCATACTTTACATATATATAAAAAAAAAACGACTATTAATCAAGTAAATATACTAACCAGTTACATGTAAAAAATAAGGCATAATTCTCAATTTCTTATGACTATTTAATGTGGTTGCACTATAAACCAGGTCTAACATAGACGCAGAACTAGCCCCACCAGATAAGCAGATTAACACCTTCTCATTCCAAGGTATTTTCTTATTTTTACCGATACATGCTCGAAACTTATGGTCAATATACAAAAGGAAACAACTATTACAATAACAATATTCTTTTCTTATTATTATTTTCCCACTAGCTTCACACTTTCTACAAATCATGTTTTTACTACTTTTCAACAAAATCATTTAGTAATCACTATAAAAGAAAATATCTTTTTCTATGGCTCCGTAAAAGTAAAATATTTTTTATTGGGTAGTTGTTGTTTTTTAATTTTATCCCAGTCGGGGAAAGGCAAAGGATCTGCGTCCATACAGCCACGTCTTTCGTATTAATAAATCTTTTTCTTGTTATATATTTTCTATTCATGTCTTCCGTATTAATTCTTTATTTCAGTCATTAGTCACTATTTACAAAGTCATGTCTGGGTCTTGAGTTAAGCGGTGGTTTCGTTACACAAGCTCGTTTATGAGATTTGGCGGCAGCGAGGAAATTCACGATACACTAATTTCTTCATGATTTGATTGATCTAATTCCCACCTAAATTAACTAATTTCAGTCAATATAAACACGAAATTCAATAACTATAAAAAAATTCCGACCATCTCCATTCACGATTCAATACTTAATATTTAACGCTCAGATTACTTAGTAATGCTACGCATATTTAACGTTCAATACTTATTTGGTTAGATGTTACTGACGGTACCCACATATAAAAATGTTAACAGTAAGCAAACCACATCAAAGTTATACTACAGCAATTCTATTTCCCCAAAAATAGGGATTACCGTTAGATTGCAAAATGTGATTATATAAAAAATAAATTAAAATTATATGTCAACTTATAGAAAAATCAATTTAGAAAAAATAAATTGAAAAAATATAAATGATGTCAAACGTTACAAAATGTCAGAATATACATGAGAATACCATAGTCAAATTGTCAAAAATATACGAATAACAAACAAAATTAAATTATGAAAAAATAGAATTAAATTAAATTAATGTAAGACATAAATTAGATAAAGATATGAAAATAAAATTAATTGTGAACATCTACCCAAATATTAATCATTAAAATAATTCGTGTTGTCTTAAACATTTAAAAATATAAATTGAAAAGCGGAGAGTATGATCGTTCAATAAAGTTGGGCCATTTTTAAGTCTATTTATTTCTAGCGCTTCTAGAGAATTGAGTTTCCTGCCTTTGTTACAAAAATGAAGTAGTTCAAAGTTACATGTTGGGTCAAAAGTATGACCCTCGTCCATCGACCACACATCCCACTAGACGCCTATTCTTTACAATTTTGCTTTGAAACAATTCTGGCAAATAGCTGAGGTGCGGGGAAGCGAGGAACTGCTTTCTTATTGGCCTTTGCAATGACAACACGTCATATTTATAAACAGATATGTAAGATTAGGGATGAGACATATTTAATACGAACAATATAATTTATCGATATGCCTTTTATTTTATGAAGTATTTATTTATTTTATTAATCAGGCTTCCCAACAGTTGTTACAATAATCTAGTTTACACATATTAAAAATAACAAATAACCAATTGCACAACATCTTACAGGTAAACCCATAAAACTCACACATCTATTTTTTTACACTAACAATTAGTTATTATTGATAAATTAATATAACTTTACTATATAAAAAAGTTCGATTTGATTAAAAAATTAAAATAAATATTTACTTAATTAAAACATGCAAAATCATTCACATAATATTTTTTCTTAATTTTAACTTTTGAATCAGAAAAAACATCAAAGTTACCCCAATATTTGTTAACCATAAAATGGTAAAATGGTAAAAAAGTAATTTCCAAAACAAGTCTACATCAAGCCATTGGCGCCTCTTTTCAAGTGAAATCACATTTAATTTACCTAACTTTTCTTTGTGAGAATAACGTTTAGCTGAAAGCTTGAGACAATAGTACAAATGGTTGACAAATCTTTTTTGTATTCTTTCCAATCTTAATGAATGGTTAGAAAAATGTGGGCGCCATACTACGCGACAGTGTTACTTCTAACAAAACTGTAATAAAGAACCTTCTTAGCGCTAACATTGCGAAATTCCTTACTGTTACGTATAATAAATCCCAAATTTTTGAGCGCCTTATTGGTTACATTTCGTATGTGTGGAATAAATGTCAATTTACTATCTCAAACTATACCGAAATCTTTAATAGAATCCACCTCAGATAGTACAATACCATTAATAGTGTAACAAGAAGAAATGGTATTAGTTTTACGAGTAAATTTTATGTAATTTGTATCAAATTGAATTGTTTTTATTCATTCGAGTAATTCCCATCTGAACTACAGAATATCGTTGAAATACTGTAAACAAATTAAAAAATTGTCCCAACCCTTTGAAAGTTTTATAACATACTGAACCAACATAGCCTATCGGAACCAGTCTTGAATTTATATCACCCAGATAACCACCTAATGCACTTAAAAGAGTTCAATAAAATCAGCTCAACTATTCTACCACAGAAGTTCAGTTGTCCGGGTCGGCTGACTAAAATAGATCACCGGCTCCTCTGCCAGGCACCTCGTAAAAGGCGAGCTCAGGTAAAACAGGTAATTGTCAACAAGATCACTGGTGATACAGTGGTGTACAGCAACTTCCCTGGGTAGTCATAAACTGCCTTACCCATTCCTGCCGCTATAATGACAGTGTCATATTCCGATTCGGAGGGTAGGGAAGCCAGTAGATTTGCACAATAGGCCTTACATTCCAACCATAGGACAGCAACGCACCTGTAACATCAATGGTGTCTGTAGGTCATGATTATCTGTTACCATTAAGAGAGCCGTTTGCTTGTTCGCTGACTTCTCACATATAAAAGAGTAATTATCCAGAGGCCAACTCAAATGTACACAGGGTAAGAAGTTATTTATTGTTTCTGTCAGTGCTTAAATTTATCGATAAAATACATAAATACCTACATACAATACCGGTATCCTATTCAGGATAAGTAAACAAAAGTGCTGTTTTTTGTTAGCTATATGCAAACGAAAGTGATAGCTTGAAAATTACATGTGTAAGAAAGGGATATAAACACGCATCGAACAGTGACTGACCAGTATATAATAAACTCCGATATATATCAAATAATTTAAAATGTAATTATGAATGTTATCATTTTTAATTAATCTACGGAAAGTTGTACCACCTTTTCGGTAATTTGAAGTCCGGCTTTTTTTTTTATCGTATCATTTAATTGAACAAACAGTCATTTTATATCTATTTTTTTACTTTTTATACAATAATGCGACAATGTTTACAGGTCACAAACCTGGTCGATACTGTTCATATTTTTTTAAGTAATAAGCTACATTAGAACAATTACACTTATGTGTTGACACAACCGTGTTGCCTTATATGCGGTGTCTATTGGGATGTGTGGTCGATGCCCTCGTCCAATAAATGTCTGGCAAAGGCAGAATCTCTTTTTCCCTGTAAAAAGTAAAACCGGTTAGCTAGAAAGTAGTTAAATAAAGTACACAGTGGATAAATACACGTGTTATCTCCAAAAAACGTGTATAACTTAAGTAATATTAACTTAAATTCCTGTTCTTATAGATTCCCAAAGAATTCTTTAGTAAGACAATTGGATTGTTCGATTTGAATAATTCAAAAAATTATATCAAGGCTCTGAAACAAACCGGAGTATGAAATAATGAAGGTATGGCTAACATTCCCTGAAAATGGTCACTATTTTTATTAACTTTTGAAACTGTATAAAAGTAGATATATTGTGGTATCGTTGTGGGGTGCACGTGTCACGAACTTTTTCGTAGATATTAACAAATTCTTTAATATCGTAGAACAGTTTTTTGTTCCATCTGTAACGGTATTCGCAGCGCACGCGATGAAATACATTTTATACCTTAATTTTTTACACCTTGTGTTACATTATTGAAGTTTTAGTACGTCGCGTATCCCTAATTTTTTCTAGTTAAAAATACAGCCTAGTATATTAATCAGGATACTGTAGGCTTTTAATGGTGAACCCCCCAAGGGTCCAAGCCTTGTCGTGGCAGGGGGGCTAAATAACCAGGGTCGTAGTAAGACCCCGGCGAAACCAATTGGACCAGGGAGGCCGCCCCTCAGTACCCCTCTCGGTCTAAGAGGTGACAAGAGGAGCGGGCAAAGGGTGGTGGGTCTTTGGGCCCGTGTGGGTTTGCGGCTTCCAGGCCTGTAGAGGAAGGGGGTGGATTTTGCATCTAGCTCGCCAGTAGAGATGGGGTTGCGGCAGGTACGGGGGTGCCTGTCGCCACGGGGATCCCCGAAGTGGTGCACGTTGTGGCTCCGTGCGCCACTTTGACGATAAGCAGCCCCCTGTTGAGGGGAGCTTCCCGATGGGGATTGTCAGATCGAACGTTGCGGGTATCCATGTGGATTTCCCCAAGATAAAATAAAAAGGCTTCAAATAGTGAAAGATCTATATATTAATACTAGATGGACCCATTTTTACGAAAATTGCACAATTGGCACACTTATAGTTTATGTGTAGGAGAAGTGCAGAATATTTTTCAATAATAATGCTTATAAAGTACATTAAATCAATAAATAAAACATTACCCACTACCATGCATTTGACTGCATTTGACACACACAAACAAATATATTGATGATAAGTAGTTGGTCTTTTTTTTTTTTGAATGACTAATTTGTTGCTAATCTTACGATTTTTTACAACTTCACCGAACTTTGTGGGCCGAGCAGAGTGCTCAGCCCGAGACATCATTATTTAGATGGATTGGGCTGTTACCTACAACGCCAGCACCAAGGGCTGTCTCCCGGGAGACCGTACTTCGACTTGGTGCTGCGTTCTGGTTACTGGGTGGACTTGGTGGACTTGGTGGAGGAGTATTTGTGGCTCGTCGCTCGGCGTTAGGCGCCGGGCGCAAGAGAGGTCTTCGTCGCCGAGACCGGCGGCGACGGTGTAGTGTTATGTTAAGGTGATGTGAATTTGTCGTGTTCCGGTTTGGAGTTGGGAGAATAGCGTTTGCCGCGGTTATTGGGTCCGGAGGATCCGATAACACGTGGCGAGGTCTTCTATGATTAGGGGGAGCGTTCGCGACCGGTGTGTAGTCACACGCGGATGCTATCACCGGATTCGGGAGGGCAGCCGTTTTTTCAAAGTAACGCTCCGATAGTTCTTTGAAATGCTGCGCTATAGTGGGTAAATCGAGGTCGCGATGTAGGTCCTCGTTGCGAACGTACCACGGGGCGCCAGTGGCAGTTCGCATGAACCTATTCTGGATTACTTGAAGCTTATTGAGATGGGACGGGAACGTATGCGCGAAGACTACGCTACCGTATGCTAAGATGGGTCTAACACAGGTTTTGTAAAGTGTCACTTTGTTACGAAGTGACATTTTACTTTTTTTATTAATAAGATAATAGAGACGGCTAAGTACGAACTTAGCCTTGTTTGTGACGCGCTTAATATGCGGTTCGAATGACATATTTTTGTCTAGAGTGACCCCTAGATATTTTGTTGATGTTTCCCAGGGGATCGCTCTACCGAACAGTTTGATGGTGCCCGGGTTATGCCTGGGACTTAGCCGTTCGGGTAGGACACTTCGATTAAAGTACACCGCTGCACTTTTATCGGGGTTCACTTCTATATGCCACTTCCTGAACCATTTGCCCAGGAGAGTGGCCGCTTTTCTGAGATTGCTGCCTATATGTTTACCGCGACGGAGGGTTGTATATAGAGCCGTGTCGTCCGCGAAGAGGGCTACGTGGACGCGCGGCGGTCGGGGTGCGTCGTTCGTGTAGAGGTTGTATAGTATAAGTGAGAGCACCGAGCCCTGCGGCACTCCCGCCTCTAGGGGCCTACTGCTAGAGAGAGTACCTTCTACACGAAATCTGAATTTGCGATTCGACAAGTAGGCTCGTACGATGAGAACTAGTCTGTCTGGCACGCCCATTTCGTAGAGCTTGTAGATCAGGCCGTTGTGCCAGACCTTATGTATATGACCTTATGACCTTATGTATATATGATAGTATATGAGTGCGGTGGGAAAATATTTAATTACCCTGTTTGAAATACCATCAGGCCCCGGGGCCTTTCTATTGTGAAGATCTTTGATAATATCTTTCACTTCATAGTGGTCTGTGGGGGGTAACGGTTCGCCCTGGGGAGCTTCGGATGCTATACGCGCTACGTAATTGTTTACAATATTTATATGGTTCGGATCACTCGGTAGAGTGGAAACTGTACACTGCGATTGAACGTTGTCCGCTAGACATTCGGCTTTGTCGGCATCGTCAAACGCGGGAGGTAGATTGGGTCTGACGAGGGGAGGTATGTCGACTTTAGGGTCGTTTTTAAGAGTTCTCGCCAGTGGCCAATAGGCCATGTGAGACGGCGAGATCTCGCTAAGAAAGTTGTCCCAGCGAGCGTTCGTGTAATCGGCTACTCGCCGCCTTACTTCTTTCAGTAGTTGGTCTTGAGAAAGACGTCATTCTTATCAACGAGTTATTAAAATTTATTATGATCAAATTTCGACCAATAGGCGACCACTAGTTTTTTAAAATCGGTCCAGCAGGATACTGCTGGATACAATGAAATGATCGAACGAACAACAATCTAATCTTTGTTATTAGTATAGATGATACAGGAAACCTTAGAATACTTGGAAAATAACCTGAAAAAGTAAATGTAAAAAACAACTTAAAATTTTAAGTTTAAAATTTAAGTCGCCTCTGTGGTCTAGCGGTCCGGGTGTTGGACTTGACTGCATAAGGTCCTGGGTTCGAATCCCGGGTCGGCCAACATAAAGAAAATTGGATTTTTCCAATTTTCTAATTAAAAAAAATGTTGGTCGGGATTGGAAATGTGTCCGGTTGGCGATATGCTTGCCACCTATCACATTGTGGGACTTAGTGTCTTCGGCTAGTCGTGGGTGCCTTGGTTGTACCTCTGCCTACCTCTTCGGGGATATGGGC
>NJDC01002758.1:340779-355553 GCA_002245475.1 Calephelis virginiensis | reverse complement strand
CCTAATAAATACACATCATACACAACATACACATCATAGGTAAATACAACTTTGACATAAGAATATTTAGAACTGCGTTTTGTTCGTTTTTTTGCTACTTATCTGCTCAGAAGAGGATTTTTACCATATATTTATTTGCATTGTTTTATTTATAAGAGTATTTTGTACCCTTAAACGGCATAAGCAAAGATATCATGTGCTCCGTGATGCGCTGCACTTGATTTGTACATGAATGAGCTGCCCGGAAACCAAATTGCTCATCCATTAACAATTGTTTCTCGGCTACGACCGTCTTAAGTCGGGCGAGTATAAGACGCTCGTATATTTTGCCGAGTGAATTGATAAGACTAATCGGGCGGTAACTACTCGCGAGGTTACGGGGTTTTCCCGGTTTATGAATTCCGATGACGGTGACTTCTTTCCACTCGTCAGGAAATGCACTGCCTGAAAAGAAAAGAAAAGAAAGAAAAGAAAAAATATTTATTTGCGGAATATGAGTGTTACAAAGATGTTACAAAATTATTTAAGCCTTCCTACATATTCTACCAACTTGTGGTGTGCAAATACATTGAAGATGTTTACTAGTAGGTTTATGAGTGCGGTGGGAAAATATTTAATTACCCTGTTTGAAATACCGTCAGGCCCCGGGGCCTTTCTATTGTGAAGATCTTTGATAATATCTTTCACTTCATAGTGGTCGGTGGGGGGTAACGGTTCGCCCTGGGGAGCTTCGGATGCTATACGCGCTACGTAATTGTTTACAGTATTTATATGGTTCGGATCACTCGGTAGAGTGAAAACTGTACACTGCGATTGAACGTTGTCCGCTAGACATTCGGCTTTGTCGGCATCGTCAAACGCGGGAGGAAGATTGGGTCTGACGAGGGGAGGTATGTCGACTTTAGGGTCGTTTTTCAGAGTTCTCGCCAGTGGCCAATAGGCCATGTGAGACGGCGAGATCTCGCTAAGAAAGTTGTCCCAGCGAGCGTTCGTGTAATCGGCTACTCGCCGCCTTACTTCTCTCAGTAGTTGGTCTTGAGAAAGACGTCATTCTTATCAACGAGTTATTAAAATTTATTATGATCAAATTTCGACCAATAGGCGACCACCAGTTTTTTAAAATCGGTCCAGCAGGATACTGCTGGATACAATGAAATGATCGAACGAACAACAATCTAAACTTTGTTATTAGTATAGATGACACAGGAAACCTTAGAATACTTGGAAAATAACCTGAAAAAGTAAATGTAAAAAACAACTTAAAATTTTAAGGTTAAAATTTAAGTCGCCTCAGTGGTCTAGCGGTCCGGGTGTTGGACTTGACTGCATGAGGTCCTGGGTTCGAATCCCGGGTCGGCCAACATAAAGAAAATTGGATTTTTCCAATTTTCTAATTAAAAAAAATGTTGGTCGGGATTGGAAATGTGCCCGGTTGGCGATAGACTTGCCACCTATCACATTGTGGGACTTAGTGTCTTCGGCTAGTCGTGGGTGCCTTGGTTGTACCTCTGCCTACCTCTTCGGGGATATGTGCGTGAAAATACTTTTTTTTTTAAATTTTAATCGAATATAAGAATTCGATGAATTTCCTTACTTGTGAGTTGCACAAAAATATTAAAGAACTCTTTCACGGCTACACTCTCGAAATTTCAATATTTAATTGGTAAAACACTATAAATAAAATTTTAAAAGGGCTTGACATATACAGATTACGTAAGGTATTGCCTCCAATGCAAGATAAAGCATTAATATAAATATGAAAGTAAATTAAAAATAAAAAAGAAATATTACTCAGATTGCTTTTTTTTCTTTTATGGATAAAAATTATAAACGAAAACGAATATACAGCCTACCTACTACTTACTTTTTAACCTAAAAGCCTAAGTCCCTGCATCCAAAGCTACGTTTTACCGTGTGCCGTGTACTGCCGTGCACGTGAAATAGTTTTAATCTGTCCTACCTATCTGTCAAATTCTACTATTGAGGTTGAGAACGTCAAAATAATTTAGAGGGAGATTGTCATCTGATGCTTAGCATTACTAAGTAATCTGAGGCCAAAACTCGATTTTTGTATGTTCAAAACTATAGAATTAGAATGTACAAGATCAACAAAGCGTGGGAGAGAGAAGTCCTTATCAGGTACAAATTGCCTTAGAGGAACACAGAGAGAGAGAGAGAGTCAGGTACCTATGTGCCAATATTTACGCGAGTAAGAGCTCAGAGTGTTCCTGTCATAGTGTACCGCTGTGAATTTTGTGAATTATTTTCATAATCTTACTATTTAACTGGAATAAGCTATAAAGGCAATTACGATGTCGTGTTCTGTAAGCGCTTGTGATGTTACAAAACGTTACAATCCTAATAAATACACATCATACACAACATACACATCATAGGTAAATACAACTTTGACATAAGAATATTTAGAACTGCGTTTTGTTCGTTTTTTTGCTACTTATCTGCTCAGAAGAGGATTTTTACCATATATTTATTTGCATTGTTTTATTTATAAGAGTATTTTGTACCCTTAAACGGCATAAGCAAAGATATTATGTGAAATTATAATTTTGTTTGTTTACGCTAGGGCTTGACAACGAGGTGACGTCCTAAATATCGATGAATGTCAACCAAAGAGTATAAATACTCTTTAGCAAAAGATTTCGACATTGGTCGTTTAACCAACATGTGTTTCGAAAAATACATTTCTACTTAAGACTGAGATGCGCTTATACGTAATCTTTTTATGAATACTTGATATTATTAAGTTTAATCATTAACGCATTCACTGCCACCAACGCATATACTTACGTGTTTTCGTTACATGCGTCCAGTGCTTTGGACGCGTCTGTGAGTTCATTTATTTAGCGAGCTGTGTCCAGTGCCTATGTGCGTTACATACGAGTTCTATTAATTTTGCAATATTCTATTTATGTACAGGTTCTGTACCGGTATTTACCGGTTCCTACCATTTCGATACATTGATAGCGGTTCGAAAGTGAGTACCGGTACTTCGTATACCGGTACCGACCCAATACCGGTATCTAACAAGTACCCTGTAAATACAAGTGCGACGTTGCCAATTTTCCTTTTTAGGTATCGATATTATTTTAAATTCTCATTCATGAACAGAGATATCTTCGATTGAAGAAAAAATAATAAGTCATATTATGTTTTCTAGTACCGGTATTATTTAAACAATACCGGTACCAGAACCCTTAAATCAATAGTACCGGTATTAAGTCTGGTACCGGTACAAACAGTACAGGTAACGCCTTGGTATCGGTATTGCTTCAAGGTCATTAATACCGGTTCCTAAAAATACCGGAATTTCAAGCCCTGGTCTTAAGTCATATAAAAAGTTGTATTTTCCTATCTGTTTGGCGGGATAATAATGCCACTTATATCATTTTAACGGCTACCTTACGCTCTAATCGGAACATGATAATGAATAACATTGCTGTTTCGGCCGAAAAAGACAAAGATGGTGACTCTAAAAGACAGGCTTCGCGTACAAATCTACCATCTATTAGTCACTATGCTAGTGATACATAAAGCCAATATTTCACGAATATAATGTCTTAATAGTCATACAACATAAAATTTGATATTGTTTATATCATAATAGATGAGGGTAAAGAAAAGATGCTAATTTACTTATAGTTTGCTAATTTGTCGATATCGATAACGTACGTGACCTTTTTAACAACCCTTTCTTTAACTCATACATAAACAATTTACTCACACTCACGCATATTTTTTTTTTGGTTTCGCTTTTTAACTGACTTTGTTTATCTAGTACATACTAAATCTACGTTCAAAACAATGTAGGTTGTAGGTTATGTAAATAAATTGTCAAAGCAGTGTTGGCTATTTCTTCTTTCTTTAGGTTTTGGCGTTCGCGTTAGCATTTTGCCATAAGTCAAGTAGAAGTTTGATTCAAATTTACCGAAATCGGGATTCAGTTATAATTTAATTAGTTATAAGTCGTCATTAAGCTATGTCTGGGTCTTGGGTAAAGCAGTGGCCTCATTAAGCTCATATATTGAGATTTAGTGGCAACGAGGAAATACACGGTACGCTAATTTCTTCATGATTATTTTATTTGTGCACTTTCACTAAACATAATTCTACAAAATGCCACCAAAATTGACTAATTTCACTCAGTATAAACTAGGTATAGATTTAGGTATAAACAGGAAATTCAGTAATTATGAAAAAACTTCGACCATCTTTTCATTCGATGGCGCCCGAAACTCGATACTTGTACGTAAGTCTTAATAATTTGGAGTGTTGGCAATGCATTTATTTTGAGACCGTGTTACGTACACGGTCTCCAAATAAATGCATTGCATTGTAAAAAACGTGTTTCTAACGTAGGAGATTAAGGGAGGGCCGTGTCATTGGTTATAAATTAGGAAGGTGTCTCTGTTTGTTTGACTAAAACCAAGAATTGTATATGCAACAGTTATACATTTTTTTTAAAATTTACGTTTACATAATCAAGAACCTTTAATATTTATCATTTATATTTTAACAAAATTAGTTCTCTTACAAATTTTGTATGCTCTCAACAATTTTTTTTTATTGTTGTTTCATATATTGAAGTAGCTGGTTAAAA
Source organism: Calephelis virginiensis (assembly GCA_002245475.1). Classification (NCBI taxonomy): domain Eukaryota; kingdom Metazoa; phylum Arthropoda; class Insecta; order Lepidoptera; family Riodinidae; genus Calephelis; species Calephelis virginiensis. The sequence goes on along the minus strand of NJDC01002758.1, from coordinate 350,935 downwards.
TATTCTGCAATCAATTTTGTCATTACTTATTATCATATTAACTAATGAAATAATAATCTATTAACAAATATTTAAAGTAAATACCTAAGAAATTATATTTTGCTTAATGTTTTTGCGATCTATCGATTATCTACCTGAATGGCTTTTAGTAAAGGCAAGGCAACGTACTTATCGTTTCAAGACACTAAATAAATTAAATAAATTAACTCCGCTACCATTCATAGAGAATAGAATAGATTATTTTTTATTCGAAGCAAGTATTCACGAATACATTTTTCGAAAGTCAGCAAATTGTGCTCAGTTTTTCTTATTTTTAACTAATCATTATCATTATCATTATTATATAACAAAACTAAGTTGATAAAATGTGCGTGCCGATAAAACTTAAAAAGGATTCCCGATACGATAAAGAGACTTATATAGTGCAATAGCCCTTTATCCCCCCTCGAACAAGAAAGTTCCCGTTTTAACTTAAAGGGCGTATTTTTAAAGATATAAGGGCTTTTCCAATTCCTCAACTTAAAAATTAAGTGAAGTTGTCGAGTAGTAGAACTCCATTCAGAACAACGATTATTTGAGTTGCGTATCGAAAGGCGCTGCGAGCAATTACAGCATCTGTAGCAATGGCGCGAAATTTAAAATTCCAATTTCAAGAAAGTCTTAAATTACATTTGTTTCTATAATAAAGTTATTAAATTTTGTGTATTTACAGTCGTGGCCAACTAATTAGGGACACTCTTCGGTTAAACCGAATTGTGAATTTATTTTCTATTTTCCAACGAGTCAAAACCATATTCCAATCTCTTACATGTAAGTATAATTAGTCATTTATGTGCCCGATTATACAAACAATAACAACTTCTTAAACATTAAACCTCTTTACAGTATAGCTGATAGATTATCGTAGTGCTATTTGTTCAAATAATGCTGGCTGGCCATTTAATTAGGGACACTGAGATATTGCGTTCTATTTTCAAAGGGGTTTGAAACTTTCTGGCATATCGACCCGTCGCCATTTTGTTTTTTTTCGAAATCGCGGCGCACGATTAAAGTGTGATGTATGGATAAAAGGCACATAGATGTACAAAAAATGTCTAATAGTATGGTACCCTTAGGCGTCACGTTGCTGAGATATTTGGAGGTAAAGATCGACTTATGAGTACACCGACAATCACGAAAAATAGACTTATTACGTGTCTTTATGGCGCGGTGGGCGGAGGGCCGGACAATGGAGGGAGACAAGTCGTCACTTGCAAAAAATAGAGCTGTTGACTAATATTTTGTATTATTATTATATTTCTTAACACCTTAAAAAATGTTTTTAGCCAAAAGATCCTCGTAGGTAGTAAGTACCTATGTAATCTATTTTTTATGTAGGTATCTACGTTCTTCCAATAAACTGCAATAATAATAATCAACCGGGAGTGATCATATGGATATAATGTTACGCATAAAGACAAGTACTTAACAAGTAACAAGTAAGTAACAAGACATTTTTTGTTCGTCTATGTGTCCTCTATTCATACATACTACTTTAATCGTGCGCCGCGATTCCGAAAAAAAAACAAAAGGCGGCGGTTCGATATGCCAGCGTCCATACAAAAAGTTTCAAACCCCTTTGAATCTCAATACTTTTTTACTTCTTCTCTTATTGTTTCGTGGTAGTTTTGGCGGCAATCCCGATATTTATTTTAAGTTTTGAAAAATATTTTGAAGAAAAATGGATAAAAATAAAAGTTGCTATCCAACACTACGAAAAATTATCATGGATATTGTTGTCGAGCATGGTCTGCCATACCGAAGGATAGCAGAACATTTAAATTGTTTAAAAACTATGGTATACAATGCAGTGCAACATGTCAGACGCAATAACACAGATTTAAATGTGCCTAGAACAAAAAGATCGAGAAAAACAACTCCGCAAGAAGATAGAATGATAACCAGGTTAGCCAAGAAAGATCTGTTTTTAGGCTCTATTTTAATTAAACACGAAGTGTTTGGGACAGACGAAAGAGCTGGTGTTTCAGCGAGGACCGTTCGACGACGTCTGGTAAAAGCACGGTTGTTCGGAAGAGTGGCTCGCAAAGTAACGTTGTTGAAGAAAGAACATAGAAATGCTCGTTTGGCGTTTGCACCTAAATATGGACATTGGACCTACGCCCAATAGCAACATGTAGGTATTATTCTCTGACGAGACCAAGGTTAATTTGATTTCTTCAGATCGAAGGCAATACGTACGGCGTCCAGTAAAAGCGGAAATGAATCCAAGATTCACAAAAAAGCAGGTGAAACATGGCGGTGGAAACATTAAAATGTGGAGTACATTTTCTGGACGTGGAGTGGGACCTGTGGGAAAGTTTAGGGTAACTTAGACCAACATCAATACAAGGCAATATTGGAGGAAACGATGCTTCCCTATGCTGAGGAGCATCTCCCTATTATATGGACGTTTCAGCATGATAACGACCCGAAACATACCGCCCCTTTCAGTCAAGTCGTTTCTTACCAGTCAGTCACAACTTGGCCAACTAAACCTTTGGTGGTCAACTAATTAGGGACATGCAAGATAGTGAAGAACAATAACCTTATATGTACGTACAAATAGGTGCTCGATTGGGTTAAGGTCCGGGCTATTTGCTGGCCAATCTAGCACCGATACTGACTGACTGATAACAACAAGCTGGTTCTTGTCTCTGGTATAGTAACTATGTTTTTTAAGATTTTTTTTAAATTTCAATTTCAATTTATTTAGCTAAAACACACGTTTTATAATGGATTTACAATAAATTATAATAAAATACATGCTGTTGATTAATATGACATTAAATAACTATCAAATAGAGAAATGACATTATAATTATTAATTATTTGGAGATCAATATTGCTTATCTTTCTTTTTCTGTTGACATGATTTACCAGAGGTTATCAAACTAGGCCTTGTCTGAATCTTGGGCAAACGATTATTTTTATACACATTTATTTTAAAAGCAGGGCTTTATTTTTCACTTTAAATTTTAGTTACGTAATTGCAAAGTTTATGAACGAGTCAATTACTTGTGGTAATTATTAATTGTTGATTAATTGACGTTAAGTTACAATCTATAATTTAATATAGAGAGTATAGACTTCCGTCTGATAAAATTCGTTAAAATAGATAAATATTTACAATGAATTGAGCATCATTTACAATTTATAATCACATAATATTTAAACACATATTAAGATAACATTAAAATTCGATTCTGAATTCATTACTATATTAATTTTATTAAATTATACTGTTTCATAACTTGCAATAATTAATTTTATCAAATTTCAACTATAATTTTGGTGTATATTTTATATAATTGTATAATATATTGATTGTTATATAGTGAATAATTTGTATTAATTGTATAAATAATTTATTAAAGTATAATTAGATTAAATTTAGTTTTGGTTCTTGTTACTGAGCTGTAAGATAAGTATTGTTGGTCTCACTTATTTATAAAGTTTGCTAGAGCTTCAGTGTCCTCATAATCAAGCTCCAGAAGCCAAGCTTGTAAATTTTGTTTTGCCTCAATAAGATTACTATTTTTGATGTTGCACTTTGAAGTCACGCGGTTATAAACCAAGGCAAATGGAAAAGTGTCTATCTTTTTTGCGAAGCTGCTTTTTACTTTTGGCAATGGTAGTAAATGTTTCCCTTTTTCAAATAATATATTTTTGTAAACGGGACTTATTATCACTAATTTATGGGTATCTAGAGTGACTTTTGAAACATACAGCTGCCGTACTCGCAGAACCTTGATTTCTTTATAGTGTGTCAGTTGGATACCTCAAATTCTTTTTTTAGCATGACCTTCAGGACTGAACGCTGAGCTCTTGCTACATTGATCATAGCAGATTTAGAAGCAGAGCCTTAGATTTCTATACCATAAGTAACGATAGATTGACAGATGGCATAGTAAACCTGCTTCATGGTTTCTACTGTCGCAGGGTGTAGCAACGATTTCATTACTCCTATAATTTTGCGTAACCTTGCGGAGACACTGTTTAAATTTGAGGTTTTGATCTAGAGTTAAACCTAAGTGTCTAATTTCTGACACTCTCTGAATACTGTGGCAGTTGCATGTGCTTCCATTAAAATTTTGTGAATCATGTGTGGAGTCGCATCTATGAACTTTAATGGAGTCTTGAGACAGAGGTCGGCTAGCAGCGATCTTATGAAAACATAGAAATTTAGTTTTGCTGGAGTTTAAAGTCAAAAGATTTCTCTGTAACCATTTATTTAAGATACACATTCCTTTTTCCGAAACAGACATTGCACTTTTCCAGCTATCACCTGTGAAAATTATAGCTGTGTCATCGGTATAGCACACAATGTTTGAGTTAGGTAGTGCATCTGGTAGGTCATTTACATATAGTAAGAACAGAACAGGGGGGGTGATTATGTATCTCAGTTGTCAACTCAAACTGTAAAAGTGTACATCAAATGACGTCATTTGTGTTTGCTATCTCTATTGTATTTCTGTTGATCACTGGAGATAGCAAATACAAAACACGTCATTTGACAGCGATTCGATGTCCACTCATCCATCTTGAGCTGGTAACTGAGTTACATAATCACCCTCCAGGTCCGAGTATGCTTCCTTGCAGAACCCCAAACTTGACTGGTAGCTCATTACTACTGAGTGTCCCGATTTTTAAAAGCTGTCTTCTATTGGACAGATAGCTTCGAAACCAATCCAACGTTAGACTTCGAATGCCATATTTTTCAAGTTTACGGAGCAAAATTGGTATAGAAACTGTGTCGAATGCCTTTGCCAAATCTAGAAACACCCCTAAACAACTCTTTTTGTCATCAAGTTGAGAAAAAAAAAGAGTTGGTTACCCACCTGACTGCATCACCTGTTGACTTATTTTGTCTAAATCCAAACTGTGCTTCGAATATTATGTTATTAGTTTCTAGGAAGTTTACCACACGCCTGTTTACAACTTTTTCCACAATTTTAGACAAGGCACTGAGAAGCGAGATCGGTCTGTAATTGGAAAGTGTATCTTTTGGTCCTTCTTTGTATATAGGAGTAATAGACGTTGTTTTCCAGAAATCCGGGAAACACCCCGTTTTCATACTTAGGTTAATTATAGAAGTAAGCGGCTCTGCTATTTCGTTTTTAAGTATCTGAATCATTTTATTTGTAATTCCATCTGGGCCTGGTGCACTATCGTCCTTAAGAATTATACCCTCGACCTCTTTTGGATCTGTTGGAGCTAGATAAAGAGAATTTGAAGGCCCAAACGGTTACAGAAACGTCAGCAGCCAAATCTTGTTCATTCGTCCTTAGCTTACTTAGTATTTTATGTGAACGTGATTGTCCCACATTTGCAAAGTATTCATTTGCGAGTTGAATAGACTGAGATTGATTAATTGATATACTAAGTAAATCTATGCTGTTGCTATTATTGTTGTTTAAGTGACAAATCCTTTTTATGCTCTCCCAAAGTTTTCTAGGATTTTTTTTGTTGGATTCAAGCTCTTTGCTATCATACTGAGTTTTTATTTTTTTCAAGAGATTATTACAAAAATTTCTATATCTATGATAGGTGATCTTTAATATTTCATTTTCGACCAGGATTGTCGAGTTCTTGACCCAGACGTATTTGTAGTTGAGATTCTTTGCAACTTCTCGGCATTTTCGAAATAACTGTTCTTTTTAGTGTGAGATGTTCGTTTATATATATCGTTAGAGTGTTGCCCGCAATTCCTATTTGATCCGATTTCAGAACTTTCTTTTTACGGAAGGCGGCTAAGAGGTTGTCTCTTTGAATCCGGGTGGTTAACTTCACGACGATATTCTTGGGATTAGCTCGATCTCGCGTAGCATGCGGCACCCTGTGCACCGAGACTATGTCTCTTTGCGGTAGCTGAAAGTTAATCACGGATGCAATAGCTTCTACAATGGCCGGGAGATTTTCATTACGACGCTCGGGCACATTGCAAATTTCCACGTTGCACTGTCTGGCCTGCTGTTCCAGCGCGTCAATCTTCAGCTCCATGTCGGAATAAGTGGATGCAGCCTCTTCCTTTGTCCTACACGCTAACTCTTCGACTTGCTTCTTCAAGGTTTCATTATTGTCGGATTGGAACGCAGCTGACTCCTGCAAAGACTTGATTTCAGCAGTGATAGTGTTAACAGTCTGTTTCAAATTTGCCTGCTCCTGTCTGATATACTTCATCTCAGTACGAATGTCGGTCAAGGTACTTTTAATGTCGTCCCGCATAGATACTATGTTGGCGTTCATGTCGCTTCGCCACGAGTCTAGGGTAGTAAGAAGCTCCTTAAATCTATCATTAGGGATAGTCGCCGATAGAGGGTTAGTAGTAGACGCTTCTTGTTGCTCCAAAATATCACACGACATGTCCATCGATTCCTCGGCAGAAAGCGGAACCTCAGGAGTTATTTTCTATGCCTGATATAGTTGCCTTATTTGATAAGAATTTGAGTTGTCCCTAAAATTTCTACTTATTGTAATGTTATTGTACCCTTCGCGTTCATAAGTGTTTTTTGTAAGTTGAATAAACGATAGTGTTTTTTTAAATTTTAGTGGCAATTTGTTTTTTTTATCAAGAAATTAAAAAGTAATTAAACATTAAATATAAAAAAAATCCCGTTCCTAGTAGTTTTCGTTTGTTATACCTACGGGGCGCCACTGTCTCGTAACTGTGTAAGGCTATGGTTGCATGGTTATTGTATAGGTAGTTACAATTCTTCTCTGTGAGTAATATTGTTCTGTGCTTATAATATATAGTAATGACCAGGTTTATGACCTGTAAACATTGTCGCGTTATTGTATAAAAAATTAAAAGAAATAGATATGAAATGACTGTTTGTTCAATTAAATGGTACAGTAAAACAAAGCCGCACTTCACTTTACCGAAAAGATGGTACAACTTTCCGTAGGTTAATTAAAAATAATAACATTCATAATTATATTTTAAATTATTTGATGTTTATCGGAGTTCATCATATACTGGTCAGTCATTGTTAGATCCGGGTTTTTATCCTTTTCTTACACATGTGATTTTCAAGCTATCACTTTCTTTTGCATACAGCTAGTGATGGACTAATGTGCAAATCTATTTTATAGATATTTTTGTTTATTTATCCTGAATAGGATCCCGGTATTGTATGTAGGTATTTATGTATTTTATCGATAAATGTAAGCACTGACAGAAACAATAAAAAACTTCTTACTCTGTGTACTTTTGAGTTGGCCTCTGGATAGTTACTCTTTTTCATGTGAGAAGTCAGCGAACAAGCACACGGCTCTCTTAATGGTAACAGATAATGATTGCCTATAGACACCATTGATGTTACAGGTGCATTGCTGTCCTATGGTCGGAATGTAAGGCCTATTGTGCAAATCTACTGGTTTCCCTACCCTCCGAATCGGAATGTGACACTGTTATATTAATTATAGCGACAGGAATGGGTAAAGCGGTGGATAACTACCCAGGGAAGTTGATGCGCACCACTTTATCACCAGTGGTCTTGTTGACAATTACCTGTTTTACCTGTGCTAGCCTCTTACGAGGTGCCTGGCAGAGGGGCAGGTGATCTATTTTAGTCAGCGGACCCGAACCAACACGATGGAAAACTGAACTTCTGAACTAAACGCGGAAGAGGATGCTGTTATTTGTCATTGAATAACTCAAAAATAGTTGAGCCGATTTAATTGCACTCTTTTAAGTGCATAAGATGGTTATCTGGGTGATATAAATTCAAGACTGGTTCCGATGGGCGATGTTGGGGTCAGTATGTCATAATACTTTGAAAGGGCTGGGACAATTTTAAAACTAATTTGTTTATAGTATTTCAACGATATTCTGTTGTTCAGGTGGGAATTACTCGAATGAATTAAAACAATTCAATTTGTTAAGTATGTCTTTTTTATCAAGTATCCACAAGATCGTAAAATAAAAAAATCTAATTTGGTTTAAAGAAACCAGACGAGAGAATTGGTTGGTTGATTGGAAATTCCAAATACAGTGTATTAAATCTCAGCATTTTGCAGAAGATTGTTTTATACACTTTACGTCACTGCTGCTTCATGACAATGCTAGACCACATCCTGCACAACAGACGGCTTCTCAATTAGAAGAGCATCAATTGGAATGTACAAAACATCCACCTGAACTTAACTCCAACCGATTACTATTATTTTTTCGAAAAATTCAATTTCGATGGGGCAGTCCAAACCACGTCCAAAGATTTTATTGATTTCCGTTCGAATGGTTTGAATGGTTATGGTTCGAATGATTAGGGAGGGATCAATAAATTACCTATGGGATGGCAAATGTGCATAGGAAACAATGGTTCATACTTGGATTAATTAAATATAATACATTAAAAATATTTGACTTATGTTGCTCCCCTACAAAACGCCAATTACAGATGTAAGGACCTAATATATTCAAGTACGGATATTATTCTCAACCGCAAAAATGTGTGACTTTGAGACGTTGAGTTGCATAGTTGCGATGTGTCGTGCAATAACAAAATTCGATATAATCCGTTACAATGTCGTACTTCATAAAATAAAAGGCATATCGATAAAATATATTGTTCGTATTAAATATGTCTCATCCCTAATCTTTGTATTAAAACTTTGTATTAAAAAATGTCGACTTAATAACTGTTTAAAATGAGTTTTGGCGCCATCGAGAGAAAAGATGGTCGAAGTTTTTTCATAATTATTGAATTTCGTGTTAATATTGAGTGAAATTAGTCAATTTTGGTGGCATTTTGTACAATTTTGTTCAGTGAAAGTGCACAAATAAACAAATCATGAAGAAATTAGCGTATCGTATATTTCCTCGTTGCCGCCAAAACTCATTACATGAGCTTGTGTAAAAAGGCCACCGTTTTACCCAAGAGCCTGACATGACTTACTGACGACTTATGACTGATGACTAATTAAAATTAGTTGAAATTGTTTAAAAATTTGATGCAAATTACTACTTGACTAATGGCTAAATACTAACGTGAAGGCCAAAACCTAACGAAAGAACGAAAGAATGTGACGTGTTGTCATTGCAAGGGCCAATAAGAAAGCAGTTCCTCGCTTCCCCGCACCTCAGCTATTTGCCAGAATTGTTTCAAAGCAAAATTATAAAGAATAGGCGTCTATTTGAATGTATGGTCGATGTGCAATACATTTGCAGCTCTAACCCCATAGCAAAATCCCATGTTATAATGCTATGAAAATATGCTAATTACGCTAAACTTGCTGTGTGTATATCTGTTAACTGTCTAATTTTTCTAATTGCGTAAACAGCTGAACTCACTTTCCTGCTAATTTGTTAATATGAGGGTCCCATTGAAGCCTCGAGTCTAATGTGATTCCCAAAAACACAGTACTGTCTACTTAATCTATAGGTTCATTATCTATAATAATATTTGTATTTCCTTGAATAACATTTTAGAAGCGAAAATTTGGTACACTTTGTCTTTTTTGCATTTAAAGTCAAATTATTAGCCGTGAACCAGTTTTTTAGTTCAGCAAGAGCACTGTTTATACCGTCGTGTAACCCAGACGTGTAACCCTTGACGTTTCACTTTAAAATCAGTGATGTGTCGTCTGCATAATATATTACAATATTTGCGTATTTAGACGTTATTATAGGCACATCATTAATATAAATTAAAAATAGGAGTTATCCTAACACTGACCCTTGCGGCACGCCTACTAATATATTAGAACCACCTGAATTTACACCATTAATTTATACTTTTTGGGTCCTTCCTTCCAGATAACATATGATTACATTGAGGGCATCTCCTACCACACCATAATGTTGTAGCTTTAAAAGTAAAGTTTTGTGTTCTACACAATCAAATGCCTTGGAAAGATCAGAAAACACCCCAATAGCATCACTTGAGTCTTCCCAGGGTTCAAAGATATATTTGAGTAATGTGATACCAGCATCCGTAGAAGAAAATCCCTTTGTAAACCCAAGTTGGTTAACGTTTAAAATCTTATTTGTTTTGAAAAAACAAAATCTGGTTGAGATTGAGAAACCGCGACTACCACGTTTTCCTACGCACAGACATAATATGGCACTAGTGATGACCTTAGACTGCATGCTTGACTCATACCTATCGTCTTGCCA
>NJDC01002758.1:327288-339110 GCA_002245475.1 Calephelis virginiensis | reverse complement strand
CCTTGTATTGACACAGTGTATATCACAATTTATTTTAAATTAACTTGAATTTCTGTGAACATACATTAAATTAACTCGCGACACCGCCGCCGCCGGGGGCGGCGAATACCCTTGTTCCGCCCTGGGCGGAACACAGCCACAATATCCTCTTCCGAAACGAACCAAGATCCCACCCTAAGCCGAGGTACGGTCTCACAGGAGACACCCTTAGGGAGGGGGGTCCCAGGCCCCACCCAAAATTACATCTCTGGCTGAGCACTCTGCTCGCCCACTAGCCCGGTGACGTTGTTAAAGTCAATAGACGTACACAGCAGTAGTCATTTCGAAAAAAAAAATACATTAAATTTTCAAAGATATACTGGGATGCTACAGTTAGGATTTTGATTTCTTTGAACTTTTCTCTCGGGAAACTCTTGGGCCTAGGTTATAAATTACCCTTATGCTCTATTTTGTAAAAAAAATATAGTATTTACTTCCGCAGAATTCCTCCAGAGAAGAATTCCATGCGACATGATGCTGTGAAAATAACTAAACCATCCTAACGGTTTCAACATCAGTTAACTATCTCATTTTTTAACAGCATACGCTGCTGAGCCTAACCTAATTGCAAATTTATCAATGTGTGGGCCCCACTGCAATTTTTTATCAATTGTTATTCCTAAAACCGTAGACTCTACAAGGTCCAACCTGTTCCCATTAAGTTGTACTTTGGTATCTATCTATTTGCCTCACATTTGGCATTGAAAATTTAATACAATTAGTTTTTTTTCATTCAAAAAAATATTATTTACATTGAACCAGTGTACAACTTTTGAAATTGCATTGTTCGTTTCGTCATACTTACTCAGTTGTCTTTTCAAGACATAACATCAGTTGTTTATTTATTTTTCATATTATAATAATTTTATTTGTTGATGAGAAGATATACCTAGTCGTGTAATTAGCAAAAAGTCGTAGAATTTGCTACCTACGGCTTTTAGGTTTCTACCAAGCCGTAGTGTGGGCCGTGAATTCCATAACTTTTTGATCTGAAACCTTTTATTCTTATTAAGAATGAAAGCCGCAGAACACGGCAATTGCCGTACCATTGGAGCTGATTGGAGCACTGTGTCAATCACTGTGTTTTATTGTAGGTATTGTTTTTTTTAAAGTTAGTAGGTACTTAATTTGCCCCTTTCTAGGTCCGGCTAAGGCTACTTTTAGGCCATGCTGCCATATCTTCCGTATTAATTAAGTCTTTATTTCAGTCATTAGTCACTATTTACAAAGTCATGTCGGGATCTTGAGTAAAGCGGTGGCTTCGTTACCCAAGCTCATCTAGTGAGATTTGGCGGCAGCGAGGAAATACACGATACACTAATTTCTTCATAATTACTTCACTTGTGCAATGATCTTATATTAATTTCCACCTAAATTAACTAATTTTACTCATAATTTACAACAAATTCAATAATTACGAAAAAAATATTACCATCTTTATTCACGATGGCGCCAAAACTCCTGTTTATTTATTTCTCCCGTTCTAGGACAACCTAAGATCAAGCTTGCTACAATTAAGTAATCTGTGCTAAGATCTTTAGTCCATACTGCCACGTCTTCCGTAATTATTGAAAGTTTTATTAAAAGTATTTTCTAGTTAGTTATTTTGAATTAATTTCTTCAGTTTTTTGGGCCGAGCAGAGTGCTTAGCCCTAGACATCATTATTTAAATGGATTGGACTGTTCCTAACAACGCCAGCAACAAGGGCTGTCTCCCGGGACCCCCTTCCTTGACTTGGTACTGCGTTCTGGTTACTGCCTACTGGGTGCCGGGTGCAAGAGAGGACGTCGTCGCCGAGACCGGCGGCGATGGTGAGTGATGTTTTATGAATTTGTGTTCGGGTTGGGAGGGAGTATAGCGTTTGCCGCGGTTATTGCGTCCGGAGGATCCTATAACACGTCTTTTATGATTGACGGGCGTGTTCGCGGCCGGTGTGTAGTCACACGCGGGTGCTAACACCGGGTTCGGGTGGGCAGCCGTTATTTCAAATTAACGTTCCGACAGTTCTTTGAAATGCTGCGTTATCGTGGGTAAATCGAGGTCGCGATGTAGGTCCTCGTTGCGAACGTACCACGGAGCACCGGTGGTAGTTCGCATGAACCAATCCTGAACTACTTGTAACTTTTTAAGATCGGACGGGAAGGTATGCGCTAAGACTACACTATCGTAAGCTAATATAGGTCTAACACATGTTTTGTAAAGTTAATCATAATCATACCCTTCAAGTCCCATAATACTGAAGACATTACCTTATTTCGCTTTAGCCTTTTTTGGGGGTGGTGAAAAAAAACGCTAATGTATTGACCATATCACCAGTTTAGCGCAACTTTTATAATAAAAAAATAAGTTTGCTTTGTTTTTTATTCGCCCAAGTCATATGACACTAGTTGCCTTATATCTGAATGCCTTTAGACCATAGCTTTAGACTTACTTTCAAATTATACGGTTTATAATTTTTCAAATAAACTCTATATAAATTCGGGTTTGCTATTGTATCTAAGGAAGTCCCGCCTCTTATTATGTAGTATTTATATACTCTTTGATATCACCATGGATGGCATTCAGTGACAGCTCCTTCTTATGGAGGTACTTAATGACGGCATTTTGCTCGATTGCATTTGCAGAGCTTTCTTTTGTTAATTATTAAAAAAATATAAAGGCACAACTAATTATTGCACACCTTTTTTAACTTCAAACAATTAACTACTGTGAACTGAACTACATAATATGGGTAGATTTGATTTTTAGAATTAAATAGATCTGTGTTAAGCTGAGTACTTTCAAACCACCCTCGTATGTACATAGTTTTCGAAAGATAATATTATGTAGAGATTGGATAAGCAATCCTAGTGTAGGATAGATTAAAACAAAAAGTGTTATAAATTGTATCAATCCAATTTAATAGTATAGTAAAAAGTAACTCTCACACCTTGTTGAAAGCTGCAATATCAACACTTTGGACCTGTAACAACAAAACAGAATATAAAGAGTAAATAACCAGCTTAGCACTAAGTATTGTATTTGTTTGTTGTTACGGTTTAGTAGCACTATAGTTATGTCCACACATGTGCACTTCCGATTTCATACTACATGGCAATTTTTAATTCGTCTGGCGTCAACTGCTATGCTAAAAGACACTTCATATGGCTTCAAGTCTTGAATAAATCTAATTGGTTTTTCATTTATTATATTTATGCTTGTGATTCTTCAATACTAGATATAACTGACAATTTTTGCTGAATTTTAATTTGACTTTCTGTCATTTTGTTTATAAAACAAATGAAATATTGCATGCGAACCCACAGGCGACAGATGAGGGTGCGCCCGCGGCATGCTCTTTGGTCGCTATTCGTTCTATGGTCTGCACATACGTTATAACCATATGTCAAGGTTGTTTAGCCATGTGCTATATGAATTATGAAGACACAAGAAAGGGAAATCGTACTGGTGTAGACATACACATCAATTGTTTTATGTCAATTAACAACTGTTCAACTATAATATTAATAAAAATATTATTTTTAGAAATAATAGTGTATGACGAATTAGGAGAATATTCTTTAAAATGTGTAAAAATAACAAGTTAATAATACTTTTATCAATAGTTTCTGTTGCACATATTTGATGTACATATATACATATTAATTAATTTCTTGCAATATTTTTGTGATTGTAATGAAGTAAACTTACGAAATCTTCAAACTTCTCTATTTCTTCAGTAAGCCAGTCAATTGAAACCTTATCATCTTCGACTACACTTGAAATCTGCAGTTTTTTGATGCCATAGGCTAGAGGCACTAGTTTAGCAGCACCCCACAAAAGACCGTCAGTATTGATACTTCTTACTGCATCTTCCATTGCCTTCATGTCAGTCTCATCATCCCATGGCTTCACATCCAATATTATGTTGGATTTTGCAATAAGAACCGGTTCTAAAATTGATAAAAATATTGATTATTATAGAAGTTCATGTTGTAAAAGGGTAATGATATATTTCTTTTTTTACTTTATTTTCTAATTTATATATTTGTGGTTTACCTGAAGCAATCTATCTTATACCTATAATACAAAATAAGTTGTAATGAAATATCACTTTCACACTGAGTAGGTAATAGATATATGCAATTTATCCTCTACAGAATCTCCATATGTAAAAACTATAATTACAAATAAATATTCCTGAATAAATTTCACAAAACGATCTAACCACAATGTTAGAAAATTACATGCTTTTGTTATGTAATAAAATACTTAAATAGAAGCTGGAATAAATTTCATAAACACCTCGTCAAATGTACAGACATTTAAATGTTGGAACCAATACTTGGTTGGTCGCATTGGACATGTACCCTAGTCCCTAGGGCCTAGACCAGCCTTTCCCAAAGTGGGCGATAACGCCCCCTTGTGGGCGCTGGAAGCAGAGGGGGGCGGTATAAATCTTGAAAAAAAATTTTTTTTTTTAAAACTAGGCGCAACAAATATGTTATTGAGGTTATTGACAAGAAAAAAACGAGGGGGGGGGGCGCTACAAAACAACTGATTTTCAAAGTGGGCGTTACATGAAATAAGTTTGGGAACCTCTGGCCTAGACCAATGACAACATACTTATAAAACTACATCAACATACTTTTGGATTTCTTTGCATTGTAAGCAGCTAAGCGTTCTTCTCTTAGTTTTGCTGCCTCAGCATTCTCTTCTTCATCTTCATCAGAATCAAATAAATCTACATCACTATCAGAACCTTTTGCTTGTGCTGGAGGTGCAGCAGATTGTTTAGGTGCAGCCTAAAATAAATAAAACTGTGTCACAATCCAGGCAACTTAATCTGTGATCTATTTGGGAAAAGTTGTGTTAGTAAACATAACAAGATTAAATAAAGAGAAATGAATTTTCTGGCAAGTGTAGATAACATGCTAATAACGTTTTTGTTAGAGAGAACATGTTTTTAATATTTTTGTACAAGTAGGGAATTATCATTTCAAGTTATATTCAAATTATTATCTATAAAAATTCTATTTGAGAAAAAGGGGACAAATATATTTCAAAGTTTCAAGTTATCCTTTTTCTTGAATATTTCTCTTACCTTGAGTGTCTCACACTTGCCACCGGATGACTCTAGTGTTTCTACTCTTGCTTGAAGGCTGATAACTAATTTGCGGATGTCATCTAAAGCTTTTTTGAGTTCAGAGTTATCTTTTTCCAAGTTGTTAAGTTTGGTAGTAATCTCTGTATTGGGTATTCCTGCCAAGGAGGCTACAGTTTCCATCTGTAAGATTTCAAACACTATATTATTCTTCTCTTCTAAGTACTTTAACAGTTATGCCATTGACTTTTAACCTACTAATATTATAAATACGAAAGTTTGTGATTGTGTATGTATGGATGTTTGTTGCTCTTTCACACTCAAATGGCTTAACAGATTTGTTTGAAATTCGGAACACAGACAGATTGTCACCTGGACTAATTATTTATGCCATATGCAAAAGGCTTATACATATGTGAGTTATTGATGCTGTGATAAAATATCAATCTAAGTTAATCTTGATGCTAATCTCATTAGGAACCTCAAAAGTTAAACTCGATGCTAATCTTATAGGAACCTCAAAAGTTAAACTTGATGCTAATTTCATAGGAACAATAGAAAACCATAATTTTCACCCTTGAAAAGGTCAAGCATATTTACTCTTGATAAGCAAAAACTAATTTCTCATTATATTTTTGGCAATTTGCTGTAAAGATCACTAGACAAGTATCATGACTGATTATACTAAATCAAATGTTTTTTTATAAATCCTTTAATTCTAAATCTGTAAAGCCATTCTGCTGAACAGATTTAAATGAGGCTTCCTGGAATATGAAGGGGAATAAAAGTCTTATTTACTTTTATCACAAAACTAACATGGTAATATGAAAAATTGCAACTTAGCTCCCACAGGAACAAAGTCACAAGAGGTTAGTTTATATATTGTGTAGTTTACTATAAAATATTTTTTACTTACACATTCTAAGGAGTTTTTGATATGTTGTCTAGCTTTTGCCACTTCACTTGCTAGAGATGATCCAGAAGTTGTAGTGGAAGCTACATTACCCTAAAATATTTAAGCATTACGTAATAGTATGATTAAGAAACATGTTATTGACTTTATAGTAATTACAATAGTTTAATAATATAAAAATAGGTAAGCTTTTCAATCTATTTCCTGTAACAAATGTACCTAATTTAATTTGTGTTCTTCAAGTAAATTTTTTAATTCACCTGATGATTCACCCTTTTTAAAACTGACGGTCATGTACACATATTGCACTTGCAAACTTCAATTCTCTAATAAAAAAGGGCCCAAGATTGGATGTGTGCCCAGTATGTAATAAGCCTATCATATTTTTGGACTTAAGTGTCTTTTGTTAGTCCAGGGTGCCCTGGTTGTGCTTCTGCCTTCCTCTTTGGAGATATGGGCGTGAACATATGTTTCAATTAAATCATTTGATTCATTACAAGTAAACTCTTTGTTACAAAGATAACATTGCCTATATGTTCTCTTTTTAACCAAGTTTAAAAGCGGAGGTTCTGTTGAGCTTGCATTAGAATAAACCCACTAAAAAAATTCGGCTTTGCTTTGCACTTTGAATGGTTCATAATTATAAAAGTTAAATATCATGTTAACTAAGGAAATTTGCGGAAATCCACATTTAAACCAAATAAAGCAATTACTTTGCATCTTTCCCATAACATTAATTGATATGTGGTGATATATCTGTCATACTACATTACAAAGTACTAAAGGCCAGTAATAACGCTAACCTTTTATACAAATAGGAGTAGGATACACCGTCGAGTAAACTAGAATAAAATAAACACTTACTCTGGATATAGACTCGTAGTAGTTTTTTTCTGCATCACTGTATGCAGTTTTATCAAGCCAAATCTTTTCGTGAATTAAGGCAGACATTTTCTGAAATAAAAAAGTTGGAAGCTTTATTATAATTTTCCCGTTAACTTATTCATTTTAAATACATATAATTACGCCAAACCCCTTAAAAGGTAGGCAGAGTATCGAATATTAAGATTATTTTTACTCAAAAATATATGAATTTACTTTCGCGGGCGGGGGTACACGGAATCAACAAATTAGAAGGTAGAGATTAAAATAATATAATAAATAAACTTTATTAAATCTCACAAATATATTTAGGAAATTCTTTGTAGCATATTTTTACAACTTATTATTTTCATAAAGGTTAACTTAACTAAAACTAACGCGATTGATTAACTGTACTAGTAGAAGAGTTAAAAACTAGAATTCAGAAAAGTAAAGTCTAGAAATATTATTTAAGATTATAATTTAGTGATTCAGTTCTATTTTGCATTTATTAGATCCTAAAAAGTTTAAATGAACCAACCTCTTCAAGAAAAGTAGAATTCGAAAAGATTATTTTAGCGGAATTGTCGACTTTGGTGACATTGACTTTGACGTTAATGAACACGTCGCGACTCCCGTGGTTTGTCTTTTTCAATTTTGATTTCTCAAAAGTTCTTGCACGGACGTTAGCTTTTGCCTTTAATCCTATCAATTTTCTTCAGAAAATATTGAATGTTGATTATGTTGATGGTTTTGGTATCATCGAGCGAAAACGTGGTTTCAGTTTGTACAATTTTGTTTAGTCAAAGTCCAGACGTGAAGTATTCACAAAGAAATTGGTGTTTTGTATGTTTCATTCTCGCTGCTACATCTTACTTTTATAAGCTTGAACAAGGAGGCTACCACTTTTCTCTAGACCCTTGTTAGGGCTTTGTTTAAGTAGTTATGACTAAAGTCCGGTCGTCGAACAGAAAGAATTTCGTAAAATGACCTCTTTACCTACTGACAGTGGTTGCAAACATGTTTGTAGATTACACTTCAGTGCAAGTTTATAATCTGAAATACTTAAAATGAAAAGTATGATTATTGTGTATTCTAATATGTATTTAAAATATCGTGTTGCATTTTATTGTGGCACACATAAATAAATCATACCGATGTATTTTGATTTCAATGGGACAAAAGACGCAGAAATCTTTTGTATTCCTTTGAAATCAAATGTTTTTGTTATTTTAAAATAAAAAAAAGGCTTTGTTGTTCTTGTGAAAATTAGTAAAAGTAAAAATTATAGAACAAAGCTTGTCGGCATCGTTTGTTTTCGGTAGCTGATAGATTGTGGCATCAATAATTCATACGATTTAAGAAGGTGCAAGATTGAATAAGACTGAATAAGTGAACAATTCTTACCATCGCAGGTAAAAGGTTTACAATCCCTTGCGGCCACGGTCATTGAGTTCGTGCGAGCGAGATGCATAATATTTACGCGGGAGTGAGCGGGACAGGTAATAACAGGTTAATGTACGAAATTCTTTCTGCTCGGCGACCGGACTTTACGTAATTTTTAATATTATACGGTCTAATTTCTAAATTGATGCAAATTTAATTGACTAACGACAGATGCTAAAAATCATGCTCATAACAAAAATTACAAAAAAACTGAAAATTTTATTAATTTGCATCAAACTATCACCATTTTTTAAATAATTAGATTATTTAAATTGAAAATCTTAATTCATCATGTCGGGAACTTAGATTTGAAGGTTTGTATGTATGTGTAAAGGTAATCTTATATAAAAGTAAAGTTACAGTTGTACAATTTAAATCATTATGCGTTTCGGCTATATTCTTCAAGCTTTGGAAATCCGAATTTATTTTAAAAATATCTATATAGAGTCGTTATAACACATAATTAATCATTTCGCTTAAATTTAGCTTAGGTTGTCCGCTGTCACGGTAATTGCTATAAATACGTGTTTTTGTTATTAGTCTAAATCTAGCTTTCTATTTCGGTCTTTACCATTACTAAGTTACTAAATATATAGAAAATCGGGTTTATTTCAGTAAGTAGGCAACAACCGGTATATTAATAAGTAGAAAACGGTTGTTTGATTTATATTATGAAAAAATATATAACCATAGCATTGAATTTAACAACTATATTAAAGTGTATTCAAAATTGTTTAAAAGAGTATTTTCTACTGCTAAGTCTACGTGTTTGAAAAACATTATTAAAAGATCCGATAGCAAAATCAAGGCCAAGTGGAATAGTATAAATACGGAAACCAGTAAATGTCAAATGATTAACGACGGGTCTGAATTAAATATAGATGGATGTAGTGATAAAGAGAAAGAAATTCTGCACACAAATCCCAATTGAAACAACCAAAACTCTTTGCTCATCTCCTATTATTTCAGAATCAACATTGATACAATCTGAAACCGAATGTAACAAAGCTTTTGAATTTACCTATGTCCATACGAAAGACGTAATAAAAGCTTTTAAATCACTTCAAATGAAGAAAACGCCAGACTTGTGGGGACATTCTGTTAAAACGGCTTTGATATTGCACTACATTTGACCATTATATTTAACTGCTGCATATCGAATGGTGTATTTCCTGATCTAATGAAATAAAGTAGTAGTGGTAGTGCCTTTATTTAAATCGGGTGTCACTTCTGGCCCTACAAATTTTCGCCCTATTTCAGTTCTGCCTACACTTAGTAAAATATTTGAAAAATTAATACTTGATCAGATGTTAGATTACTTTAATGTGAACAAGTTGATGCAGGCGTGGAATTATTAAAAACTGTATTTGAAGCCTGGGAGAACTCGCATGATGCATTAGGTGTATTCTGTGATCTCTCTAAGGCTTTCGACTGTGTTCATCATGACACTCTGATCAGGAAATTACGCTATTACGGAATTAAGAACAAAGCTCTTGATGTCATGATCTCATACTTGAACAATAGAGTTCAGAGGGTTAAAATAAATGGTAAAACTTGTTCAGGTTCTGCAGCTACGATTGGCGTACCGCAAGGCTCCATTCTTGGTTCATTTTTGTTTCTTATATATTATGTATATAAGAAGACTTACCTTATCATATAAGGGATATCCACGATATTGTATTGTTCGCGGATGATACTTTACTTATATTTAAAGTGAAACGACAATTAGGTAAGTATGACGAAATGAACAATGCGATATCCAAAGTTGTACATTGGTTCATAGTTAACAATATTCTTTAAAATGGTAATAAGACGAAGTGTATTAGATTTTCTATGCTCAATGTTAGGCTAGTAGATTCCACTGTCTTTTTAGGCATCACAATTGATAATAAATTACAATGGGCCCTCATATTGAGAAACTAGCAAATAGGCTTAGTTCAGCAGCATTTGCAGTAAAAAACTAAGAACATTAACAGATGCCGAAACGGCCCAAATAGTGTATTTTAGCTATTTTCATAATTTAATGTCTTATGGGATACTTCTTTGGGGAAATTCTGCAGATATAAATACTATATTTGTATAACAAAAAAGAGCTATTAGAGCTATTTATAATCTTAATTAAGTAAGGGATTCCCTGCTAGAAAAATTCAAAGAAATAAATATTTTAACCTTCAGTTCCCAATACAAATATGAGAATTAAATGTATTTTAAAAAAATCTATGTATGTTTACAAAAAAATGTGATGTTCACGATGTAAATACGAGGGATAAAAATATATAGCCGTATGCAAAACTTGTCTCCATAAAATTAGTAAATCCTTTTTCGGTCAATGTATACGTTTCTACAATAAGCTGCCCAAATATTTTAAATATATAAATATTTTAAAGACATTTAAATATTAATTCTTAATTTAGGTACGGGGTTTGTTTGAGACGTATCCTCTGAAATAGCATTACGGATTTCTACCTGATCGTCTGTTTGTTTGTCTGTTTGGAATTCTACTATAGGTTCGTTGGTAAAAGGAGTTGTAGGAATTGGAATGGAATTAGGATTGCTCTTAGACAATCGTACATAGAATTTATATATTAACAATATATTTATTTATATATTCTTATTATAATTAGGATTACAGATATAGTTAATACTGAATAATGATTTATTATGTGTGGTTCGTCGATCACTTTATTTAGCACTTTGATTAAAGATTTGGCAACAGTATCATAATTATATTTTAGATTTTTTTAAGTCAATGTTTTCTAGTTTTGTGCCCTCCACATTATTAATATTTGCAATGAATTTATTTAAATTACAGCAAGTATCATTAACTAGATTAAAATTTGAAAAACGAAATACAGGTGAACTTATATTATACACGTTATCGTTGGAGAAGAGTTGAGTACTTTTACAATATACTGAGCAATGTTTAGGAACATTTAATATCCCAGTACCAATAACAATTTCTTCTAATAGTTCGGAGTTAACACAATCAAGAGATAACTTAGTAGAAGATATTTGTACAAAAATCCATCGATTATTTGTTAGTGGTTTCCATAGGTCGAGATTACCGTGAATAAATTTTGTTTCGCACTGCACCGGTAGAACACTTAACACTTTCGAGATTATCTCACTTTCGCAAGATGGGTTTACCCTTGATGAGATCACGTTCATAATATTGCATATATAGTTTTCAAAGTTGATCTTCTTACATGTATCCGAAGAACCGATGCTGCTGTAGTGTGCTTTGTCCTTAGTAATTGCAATAGATCTCGACGAAGGGATAATTAGACTGAACGAGTCTGGCTTTTCCGTATTGTGTGGTACTGATACAAGTAAAATTCTAAGGAAGTAACAAGTGGTATTTGTAAAACGAGTAGAATCTTACGGTTCAAATAATAACAAGCAGTAGTAGACATATTTAAAATAGTATGAATAGTATTTATTTCTAGACTTAATGGTAGTTGTAGCTTATTTGGTAAATA
>NJDC01002758.1:276810-327278 GCA_002245475.1 Calephelis virginiensis | reverse complement strand
AAGTTGATCTTCTTACATGTATCCGAAGAACCGATGCTGCTGTAGTGTGCTTTGTCCTTAGTAATTGCAATAGATCTCGACGAAGGGATAATTAGACTGAACGAGATATCAATCGGATATTATCCGAGGGTGGTGTCAAGAGTCTCCGAAACCGGCGTGTTTGTATGAAAAGGGTTATGAATGTGAAGGAAGCAAGACAGGTTTGTCAGGATCGTGAGGTCTGGCACTCGATACTCTCTGCCTACCCCGTAAGGGACTTGGCGTGAAGATATGTATGTATGTAACGAGTCTGGCTTTTCCGTATTGTATTAAATAATGAAATAAAATGTATAGAAGCTAAAAGATCATTTAAAACAATAGTTAAATTATTTACTGTAGTAGATATATTGTCAATAGCTTTATTTAAAGTCTAATTTAAGGCGCCATATTACTAATTTAGAGCCAGGGTCTTTGCAGTTGAATAGCCATTTAAGTGGGCGATGATCTGTTACGATATTGAATCGTCTTTCGTAAAAGTAAGGTCGGAAAACTTTTTTCCCATAGATTATAGCAAGACACTATTTTTCTGTTACGCTATAATTGGACTTTGCCTTGCTTAAAGTTCTTGACGCGTAGACAATAGGGCGATCCTTTCCAATCGGTCCCTGAGATAGTACGGCGGATATAGCATGATTCGAAGCGTCACTGGTGAGTATGAATGGTTTTGTAAAATCTGGGTAAGCTAGCATGGGAGTAGAGACGAGGATATTTTTTAGTTTTTCGAATGCGAGTTGTTGCTCGTTTTGCCATAGAAATGGAATATTCTTTTTCAAAAGGTTAGTTAGATGCTTGGCGATTTTTGACATATCCGGTATAAAACGTCGGTAGTATGAAACCAAACCCAAGAAAGATTTAATGTCTTTGGGACATTTTGGAAGAGGGTATTGATGCACGGCTCGAATTTTCTCTGGGTTAGGTTTAACGACTTTATCAGTAATTATATGGCCCAAATAGGAAACTTCCTTTCAGAGAAACTCACACTTGTCTGGTTGGAGTTTGAGATTAAAATTTCGAAGTCTATGGAATATGTTGGAAAGGTTTTTGATGTGTTGCGTGAGGTCAAACGAGTATATCACTATGTCATCGAGATATACGAAGCACTGGATACCTTGTAGGCTTAAGAGAGCAGAGTTCATCAGCCTCTGAAAGGTTGCCGGTGCGTTTTTAAGGCCAAAAGGCATACGGGTAAATTCGAAGTGTCCTTGTGGAACAGAGAAAGCAGTTTTAGGCGCATCATTTGGCGACATTCTGATTTGGTGGAACCCAGAAGCAAGGTCGAGAGTACTAAAGTATTTGCATTTTCCTAATTTGTCGAGAATATCGGAAATATTCAGATTTGGGTATGAGTCTCCTATTGTTATGTCGTTGAGTTTACGGTAATCTATTACAACTCTCCATTTTCTTTTAACCGGAAGCATCTACCTTCTTGGGGACGACCCATATCGGAGACGACCAAGGAGAAGTAGATGGTTTTATGATACCATCATCTAGCATTTTATTAATTTGTGTTTGAACTTTATTTTTGTGTATTTCGAGAAATCTGTAAGATTTAGTATGGATAGGAATAGAGGACGAAGTATTAATTTTATGTTGCATGTGGTCCGTAAAAGTCAGTTTGTCATTGGGTAAATGGAAGATATCGGAAAAATATGCACAGAGATCAAAAAGAGCATCTGTTTCTTCGCCGTTTAAATGTGAAACTCGTAAAAGATTTAAAACTTCATTGGTTCTAGAAGAAGTATCATTAAAATCGTTAGTAGATGTATAGAAGATTGAATTTGAATCGTTATTCATTTCTAGTGGTATAATTTTTAATTTTAAATCAGAGTTTATTTCTAGAGGAGACTCAGAGGTATTTATGACAGATATATTGATCCTTTTATTTGGCTTGACCTTAACAATGCAGTTAGCTATTAGAAGGGAATCGATATGATGTTGATCTAGTATTAGTCCTTCTTTTAATTCTGGGTTTTCTACAGAACATTCAATGACTGTTTCAGTTATAGGAGCTATAGTATTAATTGGTTCATTGAACTTTAATTTTAAATCTAGATCGGCGATAGTAAATTGATTCAGAGTATAATCTATTCTGCTGTTGCAGGCTGATATGATGTCATTTCCTATTATCCCATCATATGGAAAATTAAGATCGGGCATAAGTTGAAAATTCATTTTAAGAAAATCAATATTGACGCATATTTGTCCCAGTGAGTGCATTGGGTTACTTGCATTTCCTAGGCCACTAAATATAATAATATTTTTTGTTATTTCAGGCATATTTTCAATTGAACTTTTTTTTAACAAACTTATTGATCCACCACTGTCAACAAGCAGCCGTATAGGTTTAGAAGCAAGTGACGTCTGTATTTCAACATAAGGTAAATAATTTTTTGAAGGATTTGTTTTTATATTTTATGTTTTAAAATTTTGTTTTTGTGTTTCAGATTCTGGATGTGGAGGCTTATCATCGACGATGGAAATAGAGCGATTGGATTTTGAGTTTGGACATAAATTAGTAGCCGGATCATTATCGATATAGGAATGAGTGATTAGCTGAGCCGTAGAATTAACACTTGAATTAGAATCAGGTGTAGTATCTAATAAATCATCTGTTTTAGAATAAAAGATATTATTTGATTTAGATTTAGAATTAGTACATGGTATTGGATTTGATTTAGAAACGGAATTAGAATTATAAGAAATGTTTGATTTAGAATGTGAGTTTGTAAGTGATGAAGTACTTGATTTAGAATTTGAATTTGATCTAGTACTTAATTTAGTATTAGACTTAGAATTGAAACTAGTATTATATGAAGTAGCATTAGTTTTCAAAATTGATTTTGTATTTGGTGGTTTGCATAAGTATTTTGTACAGTGTACGGTTTAGAATAAGTATTTGATACAGTGTACGATTTAGGATTAGAATTAGTATTTTGTACAATGTAAGATTTAGAATTAGATTTTGTATTTGGTACAATGTACGATTTAGAATGAGATTTAGTATTTGGTACAATGTACGAATTAGAATAAGATTTAGTATTTGGTGCAATGTACGATTTAGAATTATAAAAAGTATACGACATAGCGTTTGTTTTAGAAGTAGAATTATTATTCTGTATATCAAATGAATTCGAATTAGCATTCGATTTGGTATTACATTTAGTATAAGATATAGTATTTGGTTTCGATTTGAAATCAGATTTAGGATTTGATATAGAATTTAATTTAGGATTATACTTAGTATATGGCTTAGTATTTAATTTAAAATTAGAAATAGTATTTATATTATAATTGGTATCGACTTCTCGAACGGGCGGACTTCTCCGGCGATACCAGTCGGGAAATCCTACTCGTTTAAATGCGATTCATCAGCTTCATCAACTCCTTCATCATGAACATTAAAAATTCTGCGGGATGGACCTGGAAGTGGATTAGTAAAAGTATTTCTTTGAGGGCGTCTACTTTCGGTGTTTGTCGCGTTAAAACGTTGTCTGTTGTATTGTCGTTTAATACAATTTTCGATTGAGTGTCCTGGGTTTTTGCAATAGTTGCAAGTTAAAGGCTGAGACGATGATAATTTTTGCATAAACGGTTTTACAGCAGGTTCGATCTTCTTGAAGAGAATTTGCTTTTGAAAGTTAGAATTATGAGGTTTTTGAATTTTAGTAGTGCAACTACTACTACGATACAGTGTTTCCTGAATACGCTCTTCGGATGTTGCAAAGTTGATCGCCTCGTTTAAAGATTTTGGTAATTTGCATCTGATTGTATTTGAGATTCGTGGAAGCAAGCCAATAACAAAATGGTGGAGGGCTAATTCCTCCATGGCCGCTATTCTACCTGGTTACTCTTTGGCTTTAGTATTGTTTAATGTTATTTCTATTAGTAATTGTGACATTATTTTTTCTATTTTTAATGAAAAAGAACTAACATTTTCGCTAAGGAGCTGTTTAATCTCCTGGAGTTCCATTAAGAGGTGTGAAAAATGTTTTCTTTCACTAAACTGTGCTTTTAAGAAGTCTTTTAGCTGGTCCCAGTTTTGAAATTCTTTGACAGAACAAGCAGTCTCTGCTTTACCACTAAGTTGACACAATATGTATTTAAAAACTATTGGCTTTTGTGTTGGGGACGCTAAGTCGTATGCATTGTTACAGTTTATGTAAAAGAATTTAAGACTTCCCTATTCACATCAAATGGTTTAATACATTTTAGTAAGATATTTAAATATAGCTCGTTGCTATTAAAACTCTGCGCGGTTGTACCATTAGTCCGTTTTGATCTCGTAGACCTCTGGTTCTCCAGGGGCCTATCATCTTCGGATTCTGATGGTAGTGAAGTATGTTGCGGTACCTGAAGGGTTTCCGTAACAATTTTAGTTTTTGTCTCCGACATTTTGTTAACAGTACAAAATTACTATTATATTATTGATAAATGTTAACTTAATATTATTATTTTTGTAAGAAAATCGTACAACATTTTTTTAGTCTAAAACAAAAATAGAAACACAGATTGCAACGCAAAATTAGTACCACACAATTTAACAATGGATAAAACCAAGACTCACAGAATTAGCTGACACTGTGTCTGAGCCGATAGCTGCATCCAAGCGATAGACTGCATTCCGATGTGAAGCTGTGCGTTGATTATGATGTATATTGTACAAGATTATTTCGCCAATTCACTGATAGTTCAATATTTATAACTCTTGTTTTTCACTTTTCAAAATGTTCGAAATTTATAAGTTATTGAGACTATGATAGTATAGCGAGTGGTTTCATATAGTTTATAGTTTTTCAAAGAAATATTGATACACTTATTCGCTGGCACTTTTTAATGTTTCTTTTAGTTCTTTGATTCGGAAGCTGTTCCGGGGACCTAATTTAAAGATCTCTTGCCGCTGCCACCAATGTTAGACCGGACTCAGTGATTATTGTTTTAAAAAAAGATTTTATTTAACAACACTTTATTTAACCCATTAGAAATGGAATTAAGACAGAAATAGAATCATAAAAGAAATAGAAATATTATATAACCGATATAGAATGAGAGATTAGTGGTATCTTCGGAGATTGGAGCGTAACTGTGGATCTCGGGATAGGAGAGCTATTGTATGGTCAGGCTGCTGATGAGACAGTCTGGCCATCAGCATCATACATTACTGGCTTAGGATATAACAGGTCCAATTAAGGAATGAAGCAGAGATAACATATAATAGATCTATGACGACTGAAAATTATATATCCTACTAACACGTTGCTGCAAAAACTAGGAGATTACTCACTAAAAAAAGAAGTTAGGTTGGACAAGATTCTGTAAATCAGTAATCCCAAAACAAAATCCTCATTAGTTTGAAAAAATGTAAAAAGAAATAAATGGGGAAGCTCGGCCGAGGTAAGCACAATATTTGTCTTGCAAAAGAGAGTTTCCCTCAAGGAAAAGTTTAAAGAAATAAAATTTCTAGAGATGACTTCTCAATATATTTTTGAAAACTTGATACGAGTATATGTCTATAAAAATATAAACTTGTTTAAGAAAAATTGTGATGTACTTGCTGTACACACAAGGAATAAAAACAATCTTGTTGTGCGTAAGTCTCATCTCCACAGAATCAGTTATTATTTCATGGGCCAATGTATACGCTTTTACAATAAACTTGCCGAGCATATTAAAGACTTACATTTTAATAAATTTAAAAAATGTAATAAGATAAAGTTGTGTGGTAAGTGATTTCAGAATATTTAGAAGACAGAAATGCTTGGGATTAATTGCTCCTCATGCCAATCTCTGCAAATTATTTGTAAATGTAATAAACTTTTGTAAATTAGATTTATAAGAAAAAAGACAAGTCCGCTGAGTTTCTTTCGTCGGATCTTCTCAGTGAGTGGCCGCGTTCCGATCCAGTGATAGTTTTTAGAATTATATAGACGCGTTACAAGAATCTTTGTATAGATCTACGTAATAAAAGCTATTTTGAATTTGAACAATAGTCCTATCCGTGATGATAGAGCTGTCCCAATAGAGCTCGGCATGGCTGTTCTCTAGAATTGGCTCAGGTGTGTACTTGTAATATGGCACTTTAGACAATATAAGACCGTAACGGAGAGCAAGTTGCTGGTTATCGCCTCTGTGGTCTAGCGGTCCGGGTGTTGGACTTGACTGCATGAGGTCCCGGGTTCGAATCCCGGGTCGCCCAACAAAAAGAAAATTGGATTATTCCAATTTTCTAATAAAAAAATGTTGGTCGGGATTGGAAATGTGCCCTGTTGGCGATAGGCTTGCCACCTATCACATTGTGGGACTTAGTATCTTCGGCTAGTCGTGGGTGCCTTGGTTGTACCTCTGCCTACCTCTTCGGGGATATGGGCGTGAAGATACTAACTAAACTAACTAAGTTGCTGGTGAATAATTTTGGCCACTTGGTTATGCCTGTGCAAATACTCACTATTGGCAACACGAGAACAACCGGAAATAATGTGTCGTATAGACTTATCAGGATGATTGCACGCCTGACATATGTCAACAGTGCCATCCTTCATGATGTATTTCCGGAAGTTATTGGTCTTGACAACCTCGTCAGCAATAGCACAGGCAAAACCTTTGGTTTCTCCAAAAATATCACCAAATTGCAACCAAGAGACGGACGCCAGTAAATCAACATCAGATCCATGCAGAACCTGATGGAACCGTCCATGTAATTCTTTGCTCTTTCACAGATCTAAGCGGTCCTGCGTGTTAAGCAACATCGGTTTACGCCAGTTCTGTTTAGCTAAGGAGATAGGGGTTAATCCGTGATCCACTGCCACTACGTCGCGATGCATTCCACACTTAACACGAAGGAAGTTTTGTTCCTTGAGATTATATATTTCACGGTTATGTAGGTTTTTGACGTTAAGAAAGCCACGGCCCCCACATTTCCGTGGAATATATATTTTCATTACGGATGAGATGATCAGTTTACGGATTTTACGATCCAATGTATCTAAATCTGAGTCCACCTTAATATACCAAAGGTGTACACGAGAACAGGCACCACCCAACTGTTGAAAGCTTGCACCTTGTTACCCGCAGACAAAAGACTTTTTAAAACTTGTCAAGCGGCCAAAGAAACGTTCTTTCACCGGCTGTTTGACATCCCAATCATGTACACCCAATCCCTCCGGCATTCCAAGGTATCTACAGGTCTCAACTTCGGCGAGAGATTTCAAAGATATTGTTTCTGAAAGCTGTAAATATTCACCATTTACAACCTTGCCTCTTTGTACATGCATGACCGCACACTTATCTACATCAAACTCCATCCTAATGTCACTACTAAACGTTTGATTAACATTCAGTAATAACATCAAGTCTAGTTTATTAGGTGCAAATAGCTTCAGGTCATCCATGTACAAAAGGTGAGAATTTTTTTCACTCCGTCTGTATTGCTATTGAGCCAACCTTTGAGTCCCTTAAGAAAGTACTTAAGGGATTCAAAGCACGGCAAAACCGTAAGGGACTCAGACTGTCTCCCTTTAAAATACCTTGCTCGATCCTTATAAGTTCGGAGCTATGAAAATTCCCTGCACTACCTGGGTTCTGATTATGTATCTCAGCTGCCAACTCAAAAAGGAATAGTGTACATCAAATTACGTCATTTGTGTTTGCTATCTTTATTGTATTTCTGTTGTTCACCGGAGATAGCAAATATAAGACACGTCATTTGACAGTTATTTGATGAACACTTTTCCATTTTGAGTTGGCAACTGAGTTACATAATCAGCACCCTGGTATGCAAAGAGCCGTAGCCCAATGCCACATACACGAATTAAAAAAAGAACACAGAGTTGCGTCGGCTTTGTACAAATTCAATACTTGTCTTAGGCATATATGCGGCACTGAATCGTAGGCTTTCTTATTATTAATCCAGGCAGTAAAGAGACTCTTCCTACCATTGCGAACTTGATGGTTAACTGCCATGTCAACAAGGAGGAGCTCCTTTGTACCCAACACCGTCTTTACCATAAGGGCACACGGGGCCAGTGCCCAGGGCCCCTATACTTAGAGGGCCCCAAAGAATCGACCATTTCACTCACTTTTAACCTTAAAACAATTTGGTGTACAAATAAAAAAAATGCACCCCATTACGTTTTTCATTACGAGCTAAAAAAAACAACAGCATTACAATATTGTTAATGCCATACCGTAATAAAATAATTTACCCAGTTGATTAGAAGCCAAGGCTTATATGCTTTTTTACTAATGGCCGCTGACAATACACACCCGCACCGGCTTTCCATCTTTCCTAGATCCATCAGTGAACCATGTGACGTTTCCTGGCTTGATGGATTGCGGTACTCCAATTAGCCAGTCCTCTCTGCTTGTTGGAGCAACATTATACAGCTTCTTAAATCCGTAGCTTATTACCATGGTATCCGATGGCATATCTATGATTTATGAAAAAAAGTTTATGAGTTCATTATAAAGTGTCCTCAGTGTCGAAGATTGCCAGCTGCGTCTTCCTCGCTCCACAGAGCAGAGCAATGCGAGTTTTGCTTCCTTTTGCACATGAATATGCAAAGGGTGCAAATTAAGAATCGCCTCTAGCGCTTGTGTGGGTGATGATCGGAATACACCAGTTGCCATACAGCAGACAATCCTTTGTAGGTTTGATAGGGGTTTTTAAACATGTTACTTGGGCTGCTTTCCTTCTCCACGCAACGCAGCCATAGCAAATTATAATCACTATCAGATGAATACAGAACAACAGCTCACAAATTCGTTACTTTCAGTATTACTGCTCAGGATATAGTACAATGTTTATATTTATTATTATTTAATAAGTATAGGATAATAAAATTAAATAATAATGAAATAAATAATCAAACTGCAAAATAAAATGATACAAAAATAACGTATTTCCTGAGCTCCGTGGCATCCACATATTAAATAAAATAATACCAACATACAGTTCCTTTAACTTAAAATACAAAAGATAAAGATAAAATTAACATTTTCAAACCATAAAAAAGAAGCTGGAAATACAGACTGTAATTTTGATAATTGAAATGTAGACTTATTTTTACCGACTTCAAAAAACCTCCTGTTCTCAATTCGTCGCGATATTTTTTTTTTATTTTTTTATGTATGTTCAGCGATCATTTCTAAACGGCTGGACTAGCAAAATTCTTTTTTTATTTGAAAGAGTAAGCTCCACAGGTGGTCCCATAGGAAGGAACTCAGGATCTGACGATGGAATCCTGGAGAAATCGAGGGCATTTCTGAAAAAATGTATGGAAGCACAGATTTTTTGTTGACTTTTTATCAATTGAGAGGGATTTTACGTATAAAAATCGTAATTTAATGATGATGAGCTGATGATGGATAGCATCCTACTGAAGGACATTTTCAGCGATTACTCTAAAATGGCTGGTCTAATTTGGACAGCATAAGGCACTGAGGAGGATTTAAATGTAAAATTCGGTTAAGGTTTAAGGTATGACTATTCCTTCCTATAAAAATTACGCACATTGGGAGTTTCACTGAAAACGATTCCAAAAACCCTTTTAGTTATAATAAAATACTCCGCAATCGTAAGTGTTTATCTCAAGAATAGGAATATAATTATTTCTCAAAGACGCATATATATAAAACATACAACAAGGATAAAATCTGATCTTGTAAAACTGTTAAAAGGGACTATTAAAATTAAATTAAATACTTTTGTTACCTTCACTGAAAATCTTAGAAGTTATCGCAACATTAAAATTACCATCGAAAGATTGACAATAAGCGACAATGCGCAGTGCTCTGAGCGGGAAGAGCATAATATAATTTGTGTTAAGGGTGTTAGTCAAAGTTATATAAAAGACATACAAATGCCTGCCATCCTCAAGAATCGAACCAGAGCCTCGCCGTTGGCAGGTGAAGTTAAGCATGTACGCTACCCCAGGGTCAACGAGGCGATTGACATAATATGTAACGTAAAAATGTTGTTTCTACTTATGTTCAATTATCAGTAAAATCTTCACTCGCTATCATTAATGTGGGCTTCAATTATTTTTTTCTGCCACGCAATATCTAATTTTTTGCATCACAACCCGGAGTATACTCATTATTTCAAAAGTGACTAAAACGAAGATTTTATTTCCTTAAAATTAGCAATGCCAATAATAAAAATCTTCTGAATAAAAAACTTTGTATTCAGCGCAGTATCTAACTATACAAGAGTAACTAGTACAAAGTAGTACCGTAAAACATGGCAACTTTGCCCTCGACGGTTGACTTTGCCCAGTTGTGTATTTCTTAAAAAACTTAGTAAATACCAAATTTATCCATAGTTAGTAAGCACATTTTGTGTATAGTAAAAAAATCATTATATTTCTGGCAACACTATGGGACGTACTGTTACAGATGTTACTTTAGTTATCTGTCAGACGATGTTGAAATTAGGGTGTTTTTTTGCGGGCAAAAACTGTTAAAAAAACTTTTTCGAGAAGTGTTACTTGGAGTTATAGCAGGGAAGTAATTTTATACATTCGTTATTACATTAGAAATGAATGATATAGACTAGTTTTCTTCGCTAAACGCATCATAAAATCATGAAATATAGCGGTGCGGTGGGCAAAGTCACAAGGATATTTTTTAAACATCGTTGACAACATTGTCCAATGTTTGTTTTTCATTAGGGTTGTCATCCGAGGTACATTTTTAACCGAGTATAAACACGAGGGTTCGGATTTGATTTACATTTAATTAAGTCGATAAATACAAAGTTATGCCCTCTTTTTATAATCCCGACTGAGTTTTTGAAGTTTTTGTAGATGGATTTTAGTTTCTTCAAAGCAATATGTACATATCAAAATCAAACCATTGCATACTTAAAATAACAATAAGTCTTCTCAATTTTAACTATGCAATATAATTTTTCAGTAAAACTCATTACAAATTTTAGTTTCATCTGCTATTTTCGTATAAAAACAGAGACAAAATAGATACATACTTTTTACATTTATTTTTTGTTTTTTTTTGTTAGTTTTTGAAACCCTTAGGTACAAATAAAGCACATTAAGTAAAAAAATATGTTATATTATTTCCATTTTTAATATATCATTATTATGTATTACACTCCACACTTAAATTTTACTTAAATTTAAATTTTATCGCCTCTGTGGTCTAGCGGTCTTGACTGCATGAGGTCCCGGGCTCGGATCCCGGGTCGGCTAACACAAAGAAAATTGGATTTTTCCAATTTTCTAATAAAAAAATGTTGGTCGGGATTGGAAATGTGCCCGGTTGGCGATAGGCTTGTCACCTATCACATTGTGGGACTTAGTGTCTTCGGCTAGTCGTGGGTGCCTTGGTTGTACCTCTGCCTACCTCTTCGGGGATATGGGCGTGAAGATACTTAAATTTTACTTAATACGTAGGTACCTACTAAAATGATTTAATCATATTGATATTAATATTATAAATGCGAAAGTTTGTATGTTTGTTTGTTTTACCCCTTGTTGGTCCGGGCTCCTTTGTAGAATGACCATCTGCCTTCCTTGAAAGGCAGCTCGTAAAAGGCGTCACTAACACCGTGACATCTGACTAGGTGGTAGAGATGCCTAACATCTCGGCCTCAGGTTGGCAACGCACCGTTACCACCTTTGGTGTTTTTAGGCGGCGTGAATTTCTTTTCATCAGGAAATCCGTCTGCTTGTTTGCCTTCCATTATCATAAAAAAACCCTCACAAATTGGTCGTGATTTTGTCAGGACAGCGTCATGATACAGTAACAACATCATCTGCAACATTACCATCACGACCCCATCACGATATCGTCGCCATGTTATCACGACACAGTTTATCAGTATTTAAGATTTTTAAAGACCGATGCGTCGATATTTACGAATAATAAGACGCAAGTGTCATAAAGCATAGCATTTGAAGCCTGATGTACTGAAAGTTGACACTCAAAATGAAGATCCGCAATTGACAGCGCCCTGGTGTAGCCAAGGACCCGTTTAATCTATGCCTCTCAACAGAGAGGCAGGTAGCCTATTCTATACAAGGGACTACAGCGGTAGGAACAGGTGAGGTAGGTAACAAATGAGTTGTTACAAAACTCACCTAGTCATTGTCACGGTATTAACATAAGTATTAGCGATAAAAACTGATGTTCACTTTTTATCGCTACTGCTTCATACAATCTATTGAAGTATAATACGCCAACACACCAAAGAAAAAAATCTGTACTTTTTTAAAGCTTAATTTGTTGGTAGTGATATGGTGTAGATTAATAAAGGCATAATTTAGGGATAATAAGGATGCGTTCATTGTGACATATTTTAAGAAGAGAAAATGTATAGGATTTACGTAGTAAACGATGTTTTTAATGGTGC
The DNA here is from genome assembly GCA_002245475.1 of Calephelis virginiensis. Lineage (NCBI taxonomy): Eukaryota > Metazoa > Arthropoda > Insecta > Lepidoptera > Riodinidae > Calephelis > Calephelis virginiensis. Next base: position 314,875 of record NJDC01002758.1, on the reverse strand, counting down.
TAAGAGTAAATATGGCCTTTGTTGAGTATACATGTACTTATTTCACAAAATTATATTATCATTCCCTGATCGCTTCAAAAATATGAGATCGCCTTAGACCTTGGATATTACTTGGTGGTATTGGTATTTTAACTGCAACTGTGTCTAAAATGTATTTTTGATGCATAATAAAGATTTTTCATTCATTCAGCAAACGTTTTGGTTTTCTGCAAAGTACAAAAGAATCGTCTTGAGTGGACATAAAAGAAAAAATTAAATAACATTAAGTGAGAGGCAAAAGTTTTGAGTTTTAAATGCCCGCTGCCTATGTCCAATGAAATAAATTATCCAGCGACAGACCGCGTGGGTGGACGTTATTAGCCGTAACTGAAGTAACTCCATTTTATTATCACTTCACTGCGTGATAGTCTCATTGACCTAATACCTACTTGGCAGCTTCGTTTATAAAGCTAGAGACGTTCATGACAAAGAAATTTTGTCAAAATAAAAGCATACTTACATGACCATACTTTTAAATAAAAAAAACTTCTGCTTATGCTATCAATTAAATTTGATATTGTATAAATATTCTACCGATTTCGCTTTTTAAAGCAACGTCAGTAGATTGAGCATATTATTATTTAGGTGATTAATTCTAAAGTAATTTAGTTTTTAGTAAACTTAAAACTTAAAACAGTACAAGTGTCTTCTTATAAAAAATATGGCCATGTGCAATATATGTCTGCATCATGAACTAATTCGTTATGAAATGAAATTTTCATATATTTATTCCTTTGGTAGTGTACGGTAGATAGGACTAAAAATTAATCTACCTTTAAATTAATTTATAACAAATTATGAAACTGTTCATAAATAAATAAAATGTTTATTAAAATGTAAATAAGGGCTGTGATTTAAATGTACATTTTGATAGAAATATGTAACTTCTTAAAATTACCTAAATATTTGCACACCACAATGTAGTAGAATATGTTGTATTTTTAAATATCTTTATAACAACTTTTGACACACATATTCCGCAAATAAATAATTTTCATTTCTGAATGAAATTCATTTCATTTCATTTCATTTCATTTCATTTCATTTCATTTCATTTCATTTCATTTCATTTAAATGTATGAATAAATATTTGGAAGTTTTACCAAGTGCAGACTTTGGAAAATAAGTATCAAATATATTGAAACACATGTTGTCGATATGGTTCAATAATAATGTAAAGTAAAACATAGTAAAATTGCAAAAAACCGAAAAAACTATTTTTTTCGATTTTTATGGTATTCTATAACTTTTATGACTAGGTTAAAAATCGCAAGTCAACAGCAAAGTCTTAGGATAGATTAGTTTTAAAGGTGCGACGTATGTTCGGTTTACACGATATCTATGGGATAATCATTAGGTACATTCATTCTTATATTATTTCTAAACTCAATCTATGTTATCCTTGACGTTCAATATAATTCACAATGAGACAAATGACAAACCTATTACCAACCGGGCACTTATCTAGTCCCGGGCAACGTTTTTTTTGATCACAAAATTGAAAATACATTTTAACCTTTGTTTTGTTGAAAAAAATTAAGTGACGATTAAAATGTGGCGGATGATTTAACATGTTTTTTGGTAATAAGTATGGATGATCAATATTATCATACAGATTACACGGAAGCAGTTTTTGAATTTACTATTTTATTTTACTTCAGCTTGTGTATTTTTTTTATAAATAATAACTTCATTTTACTTAAACTATACATTCGTACGTACGTAATATAGAGTTCCCAAAACCGGCGTGTTTGTATGAAAAGAGAAAAAAAGAATGTAAAGGAATTTAGGCAGGTCTAAAGGGATCGTGATACTTAGCACTTGATACTCTCTGCGGGGCGTATCCGTGTTCCGGTTCAGAGGGTAAGGTAGCCGGTAAACTTACTTTTGCTCGAGGCCTAACGTCCCAGCCTCAGGTTGGCAACGCTCCTTTTCCACCATAGGTGTCTCTATTCGGTGTGAATTTCTAACCATTAGAAAATCCATCTGCTCGTTTGCCTTCTAATATCATAAAAAATGTTAAGTTTTCTAACGTATCACTGTTTGGTTAAGAAAATAAACAAAACTTTATTTGTATATATTTATTTTAGGAGTGTTTTCTAATATAGATTAAAATTGATAGCTTCGTAGTGTGTTGACTCTGTAGCACTTGGCGTGAATATTGTGCATGGGGATTTTTTATATAAATAAACAATACATTGATTTTATTATGATTTTATTAATATATTATGAACACTCAACGTAGTAAATAAGTTTGTTGGTTGCTAATACATTACTTATTAATTACATCATTTTTTGCCATCAAAAAAATAATAGTTTCATAAAGTATAGTTGCAATATTAACGATTACAAAAAAAAAATTAATTACAGATCATAACTAGTTGACTAGTAAGTATTTTTGTTGGAAAAAGCGAAAAGAGAAAGTTCGAAGATAACATAATAGCAATTGTTTATATTACTAATTATAGTCGTATAAATTAGAAGAAGTCATGGAGACACATCCACCCTATCCATAGTTGACAGGTGCAGAAAGACAGATGGAGCTTCTCATTCATAACATTTACAAACGCGAAGATCTGTCTGTCTTTCTGTCAGTCTTACTGCCTGTTACGCTTTTATGCCTAACAGCTGGGCAGATTTTGATGATATTTGACACGCACTTAGTTAAGGACCCGAGTTTAAATATAAGTTATTTAAAAAAAAATCCGCAGTATCATAAAGTGTAACAAATAACTAAATGAATATTCATGGACAAATAATCACACAAATAGAATTTAACCCCATAGTAACCAAATGATATGCTTGTGTTATAGGTGTTAGTCAATGATACTAGTACATAGAAATACTTAAATAGATACCAGAATAAAATTAACAAACACCCAGACCCGGAAATGCAGACATCTAAATGTTCATCAGACAAATGCATGCCAAGTCGGTAATCGTACCCGAGCCTCGCGGTTGTTTGATGTAGTTAGGCGTGTACGCTAGCCACTCGACCAACGAGGCGGTAATAGAGGACGAAAGTTTGTATGAAAATCATATCGAATCAATAATATCTCAGTCTGGTCTAAAGTAACTAACCTACGCTGACGAAGTCGATACGTAACCACTAAACAGCTAGTAGTTAATAAAATATTAGGTAGTCGCAGTTTTAATTCTTACCCAGTCGGATATAAAATGTCATCCAAATTAGTCTAGTATTTTAAACGGCTCCAAAATGAGGAAATTGTCAATTCGACTGTATGCATGTTTTTTTAAAAATTTTAGTATGTTTGTTACGCGATTACTCGGCAAATGACAAACAGGTTTTAATCGTTATTTTTCAGAATGAAGATCATATTTTCGAGGTTGACGCATATTTTGTTTGTGATCTTGTCACGGTGTTGTCTAGGTACTTGAAGATTTATATATTATTAAGAAGATAATACTAATAAATATCCCTGGACAAGTTACACAAATGGAATCTAACCCCAAAGTAAACAAACTTATATGCTTGTGTTATGGGTGTTAGTCAACGATCCTAATACATAGAAATACTTATCTATATAGATACAAAAATAAATTTAATAAACACCCAGACCCGGAAATACAGACATCTAAATGTTCATCACGCAGATGCCTGCCTCCGTCGGGAATCAAACCCGAGCCTCACGGTTGGTCTGTGGAGTTAGGCGTGCACGCTAGCCACTCGACCAACGAGGCGGTCAAAAGTCAATACTCGTAATCTTTATAAGGGAGCATCCCAGAATCGTTAGCTATTACAGATCGCGACGTTGTAATGAAATTGGAATCGGTATCATTTGCAGTTATTTATATACAATAATAATCTCAGAAATGTTCGCCGACTATAGGTATAAATCGGGTAAAAATACGGATAAGAACATTTAAAAAAACATTTAAAAACTTAAGAAATTAAGTTAAGCTTAAAGTTTTTAAAGCATCAAGTATGGTAAAGCAGTTTAACACTTTATTTTAAACTCGGTGTAATATTTTAATTTACAATGATTTTATAATGAAAACGCTCTTGTGAACACAAAAGTATTTAGTTTTGTCTAAAACAGAAAAAATGATAAACAATATTATACTGATGTTGCATCAAAATATATCTTTAACTATACAAGATCAAATTTGATACCATAAAATCCTCTCAAGTGGGGATGGCAGACTTTTTTTATTTATACTTATAAAATAACATGTAATTACTGACTGATTCATCATCGCCTAAAAAACTGTTAAAGTTACAGCCATGAAATTTGGTAAGTAGGAATGTTTTATTGAGGGGGTGAAATAGGGGTTGAAAGTTTGTATGAAAGATCGTCATTTTTCAAGTTAGAAACATGGAACTTTATTTTTGGGCTACTAATTAAAAATGAGTAGATACGTAAATGCTTAAATAAGCATTTCCGGAAGTTCTACCCTAAAGTGGTTGAAATAGGGGTCGAAAGTTTGAGAGAAAAACAGGAAACTTTATTTTTGGGCTACTAAATATTAGTGCATACGTATTTAAGCATTTCTGGAAATTCCACCCCTAAGAGGGAAAAATAGTGAAGAAGTTTGTATGAAAGTCCTTACTATTTGTTAAAATAAATAAATACGTTTTAAAACAAGAATACATTATTCATACAGTTTTTAATTCAACCAGTTCAGTAAACATGTTAACTGCCACGCGATCAAAGCCGCGGGTAACAGCTAGTTATTGATGAAAGTCAATTGTACGCTTTCATACCAATTTATTATTTTTAGTAAATGAAATCAAAAAGATTCTCACAGACAGGAGTGCAATCTTTAAACAGTCAGTGCATTTTTTTCACTTTTTAAATTAAATTCAAATTACGTAGTTTTTAATGTCACGCTCTATCTCATAGGTCTCAAAGTATCTCTTTTATTTCGAATATATTTAACAACGTTTACTTAAACATTTGTCTCCATTGATATAGAAACACCAACAAAGCTAGCAATTTCAACCGACTTCAAAAAGGTTCTCGATTCCACTGTATGTTTTTCTGTCTGTTTATTACCTGGCCAACAGCTAACCTATAACATAACACTACACCGTCGCCGCCGGTCTCGGAGACGAAGACCTTGCGCCTAGCGCCTAACGCCGAGCGACGAGCCACAAATACTCCTCCACCAAGTCCACCCAGTAACCAGAACGCAGCACCAAGTCGAGGTACGGTCTCCCGGGAGACAGCCCTTGGTGCTGGCGTTGTAGGTAACAGCCCAATCCAACTAAATAATGATGTCTCGGGCTGAGCACTCTGCTCGGCCCACAAAGTTCGGTGAAGTTGTAAAAAATCGAAAGAATAGCAACAAGTTAGTCATTGAAAAAAAAAACTAACCTATTTTTATGGTTTCTTTTTAGAAAGATAGACCATGATTCCGATGTTGTCCCATATTAGTTTTATCATGATCCGATTTGTGGTTTTTGAGTTGTTATATTTAATTTGAAATTATCAAGTAAGCGAAAAATGTAGGTATGCACTATTAAGTTGAATATATATATTTATGTAATTTCGAAAAAAATAATTATCAAATCGCGATGTGGCACTTAATGAAAGAGTTGGAGTCCGTTTTTAGTTTTACTGCACTTAATTATTTAGTTTCTGTACGTAAGCAAATTTACCTGTATGCACTAATTAATAAACACGGAGTAAAGTACTCCAAGGTTCAACCTGGTATTATCGTCTCTATTACAATGTGATACAGACTATAATAACAACGTAATTTTACTACTTCGTAATTCCGTGTTTATTAATAGGACGGTGTGTTTAGGTTAGTTTACTTACATGAAAAATTCATGACCGTTTAAGGCTAACGTTAGTCTATTTCTGAATCACGTGATAGATAGAGCGCTCAATCTATACATATTTGTTACATGTAGGTAAGTACGAAGTTGTTTATTTAATCAATTATTATAATTGTTACACACCGTACTGAATGAATAATAAATAATTAACGAAAAATGTCTTTAATACGTTCTAGACGGTTGTAATCACACCTTCCAATTAAGGTCTTCCGATTATTGAAGGTTTTTCGGCTGTATCGAGAGAAAAGATTTCATAATTTCTTTTTCAGTTAAATTGTACGTAGATGAAGGATTTGCTCATTGCACTCGTTGATACCAAGGTCCTGGAATGACATACTTTGACGACTTACGACTGTTTCAAAATGAATACAAGAAAATGGAGCGCTGGGTAAGCTATTTCTAGTATTTATAAGCTGGGTTCTGAATAAAGGTGCTTAGGTGCTTTTGTATAGTTTTGCGCTTATCACAATGTTGTATGGAAGCAGGACTTGTATGGAAGCAAGGGAAAAAATGAGAGTAGGACAATTGCGGTCGAAATGAGAGCGCTACGAAAATCTGTGTTATAACTCTCGCTGACCGCATTTATAACACTGAGATTCGAGAGAGAGTTGGTATCAAAATGTTATGTGGAAAGAATGGCAGATAAAAATTGACAAAACAGTTGAATAGATGTAGGTACTCGGGGAGATCTAAGTTGCCATTCCACGATCAAATCGCTCTGGTGCTATCCGACAGTGGTGTCAAGAGTCTTCGAAACCCAGTATGTTTGTATCAGTAGGGTAATGAATGTGGAGGAAGCCAGAAAGGTACGGAGGGATCGTGAGATTTGACAATCGATACTCTTTGCCTACCTCGTAAGGTACTTGGTGTGAAAGTGAATATATGGATGTATATGTACATACAAATCGAAATACATATTATTACAAAAAAAGAGGCGGATTGGCCAACGGTGTTAGTCTGTACCAATGCTAAGACAAATTAATCTAAAAAAGACTGTCAAAAGATGTGCCTTAAATATTTTGATATGATAAGTATCACAGGCCCGTATCCCTGAAGAGGTAGGCAGAGGCACAACTAGGGCACCCACTACTAGCCTAAGACATTAAAGCCCCACTATAGGATACGTACGCTCTTCACTACATGATAAGTATAAAACAAAGTCGCTTTCCGCTATCTGTCCCTCCGTATGCTTCGGTTTTTAAAACTACGCGACGGATTTTGATGCGGTGTTTTTTAAAAGATCAAGTGATTCAAGATAAGGGTTTATATGTATAATAACATAGATTTTGTCCACACGTGGGAAGCTGGGCGGGATGCTAGTAAATTAATGATACAATTAGCTTAAACGTAGTACCTGCTTTTTTAAATACGTAGGTAAATTTTGTTTTCTTATTACAGTTTACTCGTACTTAAAACTTGCGACTGTCAATATCATTAATATGAAAATTTCTTTAACATTGCTTTTATATAAATTAACCTTTTTTAACATCATAATATTTTATAAAAATGCTAACAGTACCATCAAGGCACCATTTAGATTTTTTAAACTGTGTTTTAGAATATTTTACTATATATCGACGTTTTCTTCCGGCTTATATATTAGATATTTGAGATTAAAGTATGTGTAATGAGCTTATTAAGGGTTCATTCACTTAAGTCTCTTCAAATGTTCATTTGTTAAGGGCACAATACAGTGAACAGACACACGGCTCTCCAGTTGGCAAGAGACGTGTGGCCGGAGTGTGAAGCCCAATGTGCAAGTCGGCCGACTACCTTGACCTTCGAACTGGAACGTGACGTCGTCATTACGGCGGCAGGAATAGGTAAGGCAGTGGAACACTTCTAGGCAACTTCCTGCACACTTTACCACCAGTGGTCTATTTATCGATGAACGATTTAGCCTATAGGTACGTGCATCTTACGAACAGCCTCGTAAGGACGGATGTTCTATCCTACATAGACAACCTGGATCAATTCGAGGTGAAGGCTGAAGTACGTCGTGAAAACGTTAAAACTGGGGAATTCACTGTTTTTAAGAAAGAGACGAAAATTCAAAACTGCTAGATATTTTTTGTTGTCAGTTATTTGTGTCAGATGTGAAACATCTGAAACAAACACGCAAAAAAATGGATTACTATTTTAAGAACTCTCCAGATCATTCGTAGTGGACCAGAAACTGCTCTCGGATACTGACTTCAACACGTTTCTTAAATTTTTGTTTACCTTCCGAATCTTTACAATATACAATTGTATCGAAGAAGGAGGGAAATTGGACTAACAGCTAGATAGAGATATATGTCCGGTGTAGGACTTGACCCATGAGGTCCCAGTTTGATGCCCGAGTAGGGCAAGTGTTTTCCCCTAGTGGGTGCCCCGATTGTATCTCAGTCTACCTCTTCGGGGATATGAGCGTGTAGAACTTGTACTGTACTTAAGCAAATTCAAACTTATCGCCAACCGAACACATATTTTCATTGCAAAACGCGGACAATAACGAACCTATTTTGATAGTTTTTGGAAAGGCAGGACAGGATTCCGAGGTCTTTTCAAATTATGTTGTCAACATACATGCAAATTTAAGCATTATTAGGCTCAAAAACCTAAAATGTTGATAAAACTCAATTAGGACCAACTCGAAATCATTAGCTATCATTCGAAAAAAGAATTTTTAAGTCGGAAAATGGTAACAAAATAATTGGTATTTGTTTTTTACCACGCTCAAATGATTCAAGTCTTCCTGCGATTTTCAATAACCTATCTACAGTTTGAGATAGGCCTACTAGACTTTTGTTTTTAAGATACAAAAATACCTTCACGTCAAGTCCCTGACGTGATACGCCGTGAGTATCGAGTGCCAAATGTCATTGCAGACCCGCCTGTCCTTCTTCACAATCATTACCATTTTCATACAACCAAGCTGGTTTCGGAGACTCTTGATTCCACCCTCAGACAAAACCAACCTAGGTCTCCCTGGGTACCTACAGCCATCACCGTTCGCATTGACCGACCGACCTCACTGTTACGAATGCGGTAAGCGAGCGTTACACTTCTAGTTGGTATATATAATAACTTCAAAAATAACAGTTATCTAGACTGGGTAATTCCCACTTGAGGCTATACCTACTTAACTACGAAAAATGCGAAACCGGAATTGTCACAAATTTCTATCCAACTATATTGCTAAGTGGTTATAAACCTACGCACCTGTGATCCACTAGATAAAGATCGCACGTCCAAGGAATTCCACCTTCACTATTTATACTTATCTTTAAATTTAAATAACTTTAGAGTCAGCTATCAACCTAGGGGTATTTTGTGTAAAATAAGCGACTGCTATATTAAAATCCCCTATTAAATATTATAATATTAAGATGTGAAGCCCCCTTTCTACGAAATTTGCGCAGACGGAGGAGTATGAAATTTGGCACACTTATAGTCCATGAGTAGAAGTGCAGAACGCTAATATTTTTCAGTAATAGTGCTTATAAAGTACATTAAATCAAAAAATAAAACATTACCCACACAACCATGCATTTGACACACAAATAAATATATTGACGACAATGATAAAATATCACAAATGGTGCACAAACTATATTGCTAAAGTTAGGAAATAAAGTAGTTGTAATTACTAATTAGTACTCGTATAATATGGTAGCAATTTATTATAGTCGAATTTCGATCATTGGGTGACCACTAGTTATAATAATTGTTAGGAAAGTTTGGCGCTAAGTGAATTTTATTATTTTGTTTAGGATACTTTTTGTTAGTTTATTTCATAAAACGTATTTAGCACAGACTAGATATGGGCCTGGATAATATTCCTACTCGTCTATAGTTCTAATAAAACTGTAGAAGTTGTCAGCAGAAGGGTCAGCAGAACACATTTTTATTCATTTTTGTCATGATCTCGATGCAAACCGAATCTATTACCGTTCGTAACAAAATTTGGTTGGTGAATACTTTTTGTTCTGAAGAAGGTTTTTATACCTACTAAAGGGGTTCTTGTGGGAGAGAGATAAAAGTCCAAAGGTTATTAATTGATATTTAGCCGAACTTGTTTGTTCTGTTCTTGTTGTATAGTATTTTTTATGATATTGGAAGGCAAACAAGCAGATGGATTTCCTGATGGTAAGAAATTCACGCCGCCTAGTGTATACCAAAGGTAGTAATGATGTATTGCCAACTTAAGGCCGGGATGTTAGGCCCCGAGCAAAAGTGAGATTTCTGGCTATCTTATCCTCCGAAATGGAACACGTCAACAGCAAGCGCAAGCGTTACGGCTGCAGGAATAGGTAAGGCGGTAGTACCAATCCAGGCTAGTTGCTTCGAAGCTCTACTACCTAGTCAGATATCACGGTGTTAGTGACGTTAAGTCTATGCTCGCCTTTCATGAGCTGCCTGGCAGGAATGCAGATGGTCTATTCTGCAATAGAAAGCCGGACCAACACGGGAGAAATATAAACTACAGACACCAGAGGCCGGGGTGTTAGTTGAGCCAATTGTGCAAGTCTACCGGCTACCCTGCCCTCCGGACCAGAAGGTGACATTGTCATTATGGCGTCAGGAATAAGTAAGGCGGTGGATCTCTACCCTCCCAAGTTACTGCACAGCGCTCCACCACCTTGGTCTTGTTGGTTGTTGGTTGTTGGCTCTTCTCTTTTGAGAGGCAGAGAGGCAGATAGTCTATTCTACACAGAGGACCCGGACCAACACGAGGGAACGTGTACCTACGTGTTTTCGAGGCAGTTGCCTCGAACATAGAGATCGGCAGAGTTTCTACCTAAAATCGGATCGACCTCAAGAAGTCGAGTCCGACGCCGGACCACTAGGCCACAGAGGCGAAACCTACCTACTAATTACAACTTATAAATAATGCGGTCCGACTAAGAAGGTGAGTGCTTATGATTGGCATCTGTCATCTGGCACTTCAAGAGTACGATTAGATACTAAAAGAATGACTCTGTAAAAAAAATATTTAATAATATATGAAATTTGATTTCAGTGCTACTTATTTTCCATATTGTTTTAGGTAGTTTTTCTTAACTTTATAGGGAGAGTAACTAAAGTAATTTGGTGAAATGAAAGCTATAAACCAATAAACGCTTTGTTATCAATGATTAGACAACAAAAGACGCGCCATCGTGCCTGCAATTTTTAAACAGGTAGGTCATATGATGAACTTGGACAAGACGAAAGTCATGTTCAACGTTCACGTAGCGCCTATACCAGTTCAAGTTGGGAACTCAATTCTCAAAGTTGTTGATCAGTATATATACCTAGGTTAAACTGTTCACTTAGGTAAACTCAACTTCAAGAAAAAGGTCGACCGCCGAATCCATTTCGGATGAGCAGCGTTCGGGAAGTTAATGGGTATCTTCTTGTTCAAATAACCGCAGAGCATAAAGTCGAAAGTCTTTGACCAGTGTGCGTTACCGGTGATGACATAGGTATGGAACTGGACTGAACGTTAAATGTGGGCCTCTTAAAGAAGCTCAGAGTCGCTCAACGTGCTATAGGGAGAGCTATGCTCGGTGTTTCTCTGCGAGATATACCTAATCCGTAACAAGAAAACGAGAGTAACCGATATAGTTCAGAGAGTCAGCAAGCTGAGTGAGCAAGCTGGTGATTTAGTAATATCAATTACTGGATTACTCCATAACTGTAATTAGTCATAACTTCATGGTAGAACATTGTACAACACCTCGTGTGGACTGCTAACATCACCTTACCTAATTCTGTTGACATAGCAACAGTATTCGTAATTGTTGTATTCCGCACAGAAGGCTAAAGTAGTCACCAGTCCTGCAAACGAAGCCTAAAAGCTCTGCTTTAAAATGCTGCACCAATATCATTTATGATGTCTACAGGCAGATGTCGCTTGCCATCAGAGCCACCTCCTTGACTATCTTTTATATAAAAATAAAGTTTGTATGTATATTATATAATCTTAAACCCTGCTTACTTGACTTGACCGTCGGTAGTGTAAGGCGTGGAGTCTAATCCACAGATAATGGCTAACCCCTCCACTAATGGTCAAGGGCAAAAGATACACCAAGGTCAAGCTTTAATTTGTGGTTTTTGTTCAATGTTAAATATGTCAATATCGTTATTTTTGTATAATCTTGTCCCTTTGTCCATGCTGCCCTTTACAATATTTATTTTACTTGTTTAAAATTTTCATATTTCGTTTTTTGAATTAATTTTAAAATAGTTTTTTGTAGTCATATTAAGCCATGTGAGGGTCTTAGGTTAAGCCGTAGCATCCTTACCTAAGTTCATCGACTGCGATAAGCCAGCAAAAAATACACGATAAACTATATTTCACGAACTTTATACTTACTTAAAATTCAATAATAATGGAAAGGTCTTTGCACACCATACGATTTTAGAATTTTACGTGACTATGCCTAAAAGAGAGTGGGAGATTTCAGGTTTCGTATACTGGGATTATCTTCAGAATAATGTAGACATCATTTGGAAAATATAAAAGAAAAAAATTAAAATAAATATAAGTAAGTGTGAAAGTAAAAGTTTGATACTTTGTCATAAAAAATACATATGTGAAGCAGGCCAGCATTGAGAAATTGTAATTAGTTTTTTTCTTTCTTTAGGTATTGGCCTTCACTTTAGTATTTTGCCATTAGTCAAGTAGAAATTTGCATCAAATTTTAATTCAATTTTAATCAATTATAATTAGTCATCGGTCATAAGTCGTTAGTAAGTCACGTCTGGGTCTTGAGTAAAACGGTGGCTTTGTTACTCAAGCTCGTCTATTGAGATTTGGCGGCAGCGAGGAAATACACGATACACTAATTTCTTCATGATTACTTCATTTGTGCACTTTCACTGAACAAAATTAATCTAATGCCCACCTAAATTAACTAATTTCACTCAATATAAACACGAAATTCAATAACTATGAAAAAATTACGACCATCTTCATTCACGATGTCGCCAAAACTCTTGTAATTAGTTTATTATTATTCATAATTTCCCAAAAACTTGTGTTTTTAGTAGATAGTTTGCCCCTTTCTGGGACCGGCTATGGTGACTTTTTGGCCATTCTGCCATGTCTTCGGTATTAATTAAGTCTTTATTTTGTCATTACTCACTATTTACAAAGCGGTGGCATCATTACTCAATCTCATTTAGTGAGGTTTGGCGGCAGCGAGGAAATACACGATACACTAATTTCTTCATAATTATCTCACTTGTGCACTTTGGCTTACCAAAATTAAACTAATTCTCACATAAATTAACTAATTTTACTCATAATTTACACCAAATTCAATAATTACGAAAAAATACGACCATCTTCATTCACGATGGCGCCAAAACGCCTTGTGTTTTTTGTTAAGAACGTGTTATTTGTAAGGTGCGAATTATGTTTAAGTTTCTTTGATATGCCACAATTTCTAGATGAATTGGCAGATTTAGATTTAGGAAAGAAGTATAATTAGAATAATTTAATGACTAAGAACTTTGTGTAAATATTCAAATGTTATGTTACATATAATCATAAACTATAATTGCAACAATATCTTAACGAACCTATTTCGTAAGTAAATAATTTTAATTTCATAATCAGCTTGTTTTTATTTATTCAACGCTTGAAAAGTTAGTATGTAAACAATGTAGCATTTAACGATCTTCATATTTTTTTACATTTGTTCAACTGAAGACAAAATAACCTAATAATAACCTAATTACAAATAATAATAAAAGGAACGGATTAAAAAAGCAGCAATTTTAAAGACGGTGCACATTGTGCGGAAATTCCTCAGTCTGTCTCCCTAAAAACTATTTAGTTGTAAAAGCCTAATTAATTTTTTGTATATATATTTTTTTGAAGTGAAAACTTCTTTAGCGGCGTTGCGCACTTTTTTTGTAATGGGTAAAATCTTCTAAACTCGCTTCAGATCGTCAGAACGTAAGACGGCGCACTGCGCATGCGCGAATAAGACCGCGCGAGATCTAAAATAAAACGTAGATTTATTGCTGTTTTGGTATTGCTTAGATAGGTACTTCCGAAGAGTATAGGATGCGCAATGGGTAATACGCCGCAATATACCTACCATTACATTCTCACATATAGCAGATACGTATAATATCAAAAGACATTGCTCTATTTGTTCCATCTTGAAAGTAAGCTTTATCTGTAAACGAGCAATGTTCGATGTACAGATAATATGACGACGCTCCTAGCCGTCATGTGGTACTTTAGCGAGTTTTTGTCAAGGCAATCGCAGGTTATTGATATGAAAATAATATTTGTGCATAAATGATAGTACTTTCATACTGATAATTAAAGCAATTCGTGCAAAATTATTCCACCATTCCAAAATATCAAAAATGAACAACGTTAATATTCATGTTTTCACTTCTGCAAGCACTCACGGAGTGCAAGCCGTCTTTTTTCATTAATGTTATTTGTATGAATATAGAAAATAAGATATAATGTTAGTTAATTATTAATAAAAGAACGAGTTATAATAAGACGGCACGCATAGTGCGGAAATTCCTTAGCGGTTAGCCTATCGCTCTGACTACTAACGGTTTAATTTTAAAACAACCGTCTTTGAAATGAAAATTTGTTTTTATTTTATATTTTTTACATATTTATATTTACTTGTATTGAATGTAACAATGTAGAAAATATGCATTAAAGTATATAAAGAATAATTATAAAAAAGTCTTGTGTTGTATCTGGTTCCCTAAGTAGAATAGATCTTCAGCTATCCTCCCTGGCAGGTTGTAAGAGGCGAGCGTTGCTTTATAGTTCATTACTAGTGATTGTGTTATACTGTGCTACTTGCCCGGATAGGAATCCACTCCCTTACCTATTCTTTTCACCTTAATAACAGTGTCATGTCCGAAGAGTAGAGTGGCCGGTAGATTTGCACAATAAGCTGAACATTTTGGAAACTGGACTACGACGCATCTATAAATAACATCCATGGTGTCTAGGACCATGGTTGACTCTTAAGATCAGGAGAGCATTGTGCTTGCTCTATGGACACTAATGAAAACATTGCAACTATTTTTTTATGTATTGTGAAACTATACTGCTGGCACTGTGCTACCATATCTGCTGTAAATTTATTCCAATAACTTTATTTGGGATGTCGTTGCCAGAAAAAAAATGGAATCGGAAAAACCATTCTTATTTTTTTTAAGTTTTGGCTATTTGGCAAAATATCGGTTACTAACAACATTTAACATTTTACAATGACTGATAATGAACTATAGTAACTGAGTTATGAACCTACCTTAGCAATATTTCATCAAAATCGATAGAGCAGACACTGATATATATCTGGTTAAACGAAAATAGCAACCCCTTTTCTAATAAAAGTTACGCGCCCGTTGATCTGGCGTGTAACTTTATGTTTTGTTAGCACAAGTGTTGTTACACACCAGATGAACGGGCGTCTAAGTTTTATTAGTAAGGGGGTAAGTGTTTAATGCTGCGCAGACGATATGTGGGTGTGAGCTAGTTGCACGTATATGCATACTATGAATTCCTTAACAGCTTATGATTAAACTTTATATTAATACGTGATGCCAAAACGTTGGACCCCTTTTTAAGAAAATTGGGCGGACTCAGAAACATAAAATTTGGCACACTTATATTTAGTTTATGGGTAGGAGAAATGCAGAACGCTAATATTTTTCATAATCATGATTACAAAGTTCATTAAATCAATAAATAAAACATTATCCACACTACCATGCATTCGATACACACAAACAACTATATTGATGATAATGATAAAAGATCACAGAGGGCGCACTATAAAGTTTGGAAACAGAGTAGTTGGTCTTGAGAAATTAAGATGGCGTTCTTATCAACAAGATATTAAAATTCATTATGGTCGAATTTCGACCAATGGGCGACCACTAGTAATAATAAATAAGCCCAGTAGAAAATATTCCATAATATTAACAATTTATTATAAGTTTGACTATATGGGACTGCGTGTCTCTTTGTGACATCTTAGCTTCTAAATGAATGGACTAATTTCAATGTATTTTTTTGTTTGAAAGCTGGCGTAATGGGTTTAACTACATTGCAAGGGTGTTACTGACACATAGAAATACTTAAAAATATGTTAGAACTAATTTAACAAATACACCTAGACCTAGAAAAGCAGAAAAAATGCCTGTCCTTGTCGGGAATCGAGCCCGACCCTTGCGGTTGGTTAGTGTATTAAGCGTGTACGGCAACCTCTCGACCAACGAGGCGGTCAATTTTATTAAATGAAACATATCAAAGACTAGTCCTAAAAAGATATTTTATAACTTTAAATATGTATTTCTTTTAAATAAAACATATCAATGTCAAGTCCTAAAAAGGCATTTTTAATATCAAATATATATTTCAATTAAATAAAGCCTCTGATCGCCTCTATGGTCTAGCGGTCCGGGTGTTGGACTTGACTGCACGAGGTCCCGGCTTCGGATCCCAGGTCGGGCAACGAAAAGAAAATTTGGTTTTTCCAAATTTCTAATAAAAAAAATGTTGCTCGTTATAGGATATGTGCACGGTTGGCGATAGGCTTGCCACCTATCACATTGTGGAACTTAGTATCTTCAACTAGTCGTGGGTGCCCTGGTTGTGCCTCTGCCTACTTCTTCGAGGATATGGGCGTGAAGATACTTATTTTACTTAATTTCTCAATAAAACATATCTATGTCTAGTCCTAAAAAGATATTTTATAACTTCAAATATGTATTTCTATTAAATAAAACATATCAATATCAAGTATTTTATGACATCAAATCTGTATTTCTATTTAAAAATAACGAAGAAATACCTGATCATAGTATCGGACCTTAGACTTCAAGCATTTAGCACTGAACACCAGTACCTCTAGTGTCCAAACCAATATAACTTCATTAAAATACGTTTATGTAAGTAATAGGTACAAAAAATAATCAGAAATTAATATTCCATAATAAAATAACAGGTTTACTAATTGGGAGTAACCAATAAACAGATCCTTGGTAAAAGTGAATAAAATTACCATAACAGTTCACTTGCAACATTTATTAATACCAGTTTCAAGTGACGTTTTGGAAGCGGCCACTCGAAGCTTTCGTAACCCAAGGCAATGGCACAGGCTTTCATTGCTTATAGGACGTCGCCCAGTTAAAAATCTTTATTTAACGTTACTCTAAGTCCAAGTTTACTTATATCGTATGGAAACAGCCGCGGCACGGCGTCACTATTTGAGTATCTATTTAATAGAATTCATCAATCGGATAAGGAAAGCGCTTCGATCAGGACATCGAAGCACCTTGGGCAATGTCCTCGGGTAGGAGGGCCAGCATGCGCTGAAGATAAATTGATCGTTTTGGTGCGTGCGAGAGCGCGGGGGGCGGGCGAGAGGGGCGGGCGGCGGCGCCGGCGCGCGGAGGCTGCCGCGCTCAGAGCACCTGCGCCCGCGCTCCGTAGCGCCGTTCGCCGAGTGCTCGTGTTCCCGCGCCCGCGCACGGCCCGCGCCTGGCCCGCAGCGTCGAGACGCCGCCCACCACGGTACCGGCACCCCGGGCGCGTCGGGGTCGGTCGACAGCCTGCGTCTCACTGCGCCGTGCCGCCCGCGCCAGTAGCTGCGACCCGCTCTACGCCGAGCTGCACGGCCGGTTTTGTAATTCGCCGGCCAGGCCGTGACGTCATGAGACTAGTTTGACGCGCATGCGTGACGGCCTGCGCCTGGACGCTCGCGCCGCCGCCGCCCCCGACCTCGCTCTCACTGGAATGACGTGCTTATTTGCTTTTTTTTACTTCAAAGTTAGAAATTTACGTGTGTGTGTGAATCGTTAACGTTAATGTGCTCAAGTTTCTCAACAAAATATCTAAAGTCTGTCATTGAACCTAGAAATGTTATTGCAATTGTTTTGATTTGTTAAAGGCGTGCTAATTTATGTTTAGTGTTCATTAAACTAAAGTACGAGTTTGTGAATATCCATGTTATTCCATCGATGGCACACAGAGCTAATGAACCCTATGTGTGCGTGCTTAAGGCGCTTTTATTTCTTGTTTTGTCGATGTATTCAGCGAGTATCATACGTCGAAGTATGCTCACGCACACATCGACATCTCAGCCTCGCCGCAGAGCCTTTTTGTAATTTATTTTTCCTTTTACATCGAAGCAATAGCGTTTAAATTTTTTAATATGAAATACTGTACGTGAATGAGTTTAATATCTTACGTGGTTATTATTAATAGTATGAAATATTATTTTGTTTATCTTTCTGTCTATATTGTTTAACTTAATGATAGAATAATTAATGGAGCTCAAAGTTTATTACAAGGCAAGACAACAAACGGCCTTCTTTCTTTGTTACAACGTGTTCGGTAAATTCTTAATGACTTCACAGATTATTTAATTTGGTAGATTGTAAGATAACATTCCAATTAGTTCGTGTGGTATGACTATAATGATTGTAATGTCGGATAAAAATACAGGAAATTGTGTATTAAAAGGTTTTTTTTTAACAAAGAACACAAAATTTTAGAACACTAACGTCTGGATGAAATCTGTTTTGACAGATGAAGTTTTGATTGTTTTTTTTTTGTTTTACCTTCTTCTACCTGCAGAATTGATAACCAAAATTGTCAAAAAGGTCAAAATATACATTCGCCATTCAAAATCAAAATGTATTACAATGAATTTAATGTTGACTTTTGATTGTAATATTGACAGTGTATGTTAAAGTTTTTGTAACTATGATTAATACGACGGATCTGTGTATTCAAATTCCTAACTTATCGTTTCGTTGCATTATATAGACTGTCGTTCAGGATCACATAATTTGCAAATTCACATATAAAATTGCATTATCACAAAATGTGATTAACTTTCTGGTTATCGTTTTGGAGCTATTATTCCATGGTTGGTTAAGCAGTGATTTTATTTATTTGTTCCTCGACAAGTTTGACAGCCATGTGGATGTGCGATAGTACCTACATCCAGTTTGTACCGTTGTGCTTTTCTGTGAGCCAGAGCACCGCAGTTCCTGAACAAGTTCGGGCACTTCTCGACGATCAGGTGCCACTTTATACTCGTTCTGTTCTAACTGGACTCGAATCAGCTGATGTTTCTTTGTTACCTGCAACCAACATTTACTATATTGTTATTGTATTTCGTAGTAAACACTTTAGAACTCGTTTTGTTACAATTTAAAGATTCATACCTGTATTGAGGTTTGTGAACCTGTTTTTGCGTTGCTTCTTACGTTGTTGTTTTTTGGGTGTTCACACTTTTTTGGTTATCGGAAATGATTAGATGCAAATGTCAAATAAGCACGTTACGTCCGATGGGGATACAATGTATTTTGACTGAGTGTTCACTAAGCCTCTTGTGAAATACAAAGAGTTTTACGGATCCAATGATGCGGCGAATACTTTTCTATTTTAGTACACGAGTGTATTAAAAGTGTAACTGTTCTTTTAAGGATATCGGAAACATATTGCTAAACTTTTGCTTCTGGGAAATCCCTACTATTACAGTTTTTAAAACTTTAAAAATTATTAGATGTAGAACACAAACCTACAAGAGTTTTAATGCTTATACTACATCGGGCTATTAAGATCTGTCAGATCCGTAAAAAATCTTGTAACACACAAGGGCTTTTGAAACAGCAAAGTATAGTAAGGTTGTGTTTATTTCAGGAGGTAGAATTGGGGTACAGAAGTGTGCGGGGCTGTGTCGGCACCCCGCGCGGCGCAATGTCTGCGTCGCCGGAGCGATCGCGAACCCCTAGGGGCGCCGCGTCGCCGCCGCGCTCGCCCGCGCCCGCGCACGCCGTGCTCGCCACCATGACACCAGTCCAGCCAGCGCACGACTATTACCCGCACAAGGTCGAGATGGACTCCGACGACGGCTATCCACCAGAGGCGCACTCTTATCGCCATTCGCCCCACGAATTAGCCGCCTATGCCCCCGACAACAAAGTACCAGTCCAACCCGATGTTTACGATCAAGGCATGGAAGCAATCGACGAGAAGACACCCATTGACCTTATATATGAAGACGATAAAGAGACTGTTATATACACGACGACACCAGATCAGAAGCGAGTCGAAATGATTAGCGGACAGTTAGAGGATGGACAGTTGGTGAGTGGTGGTGGCCAACTAGTGGACGGTAGTGTTTCCGTGGTAGTGGGCGGACATGGACAAGGAACTGTTCTAGTGTTAGCTGATGAACTTGGTCAAGTGATAACAATACCAAGGTAAGTGATAGTTGTTGATTAAATTTGAATTTTTAGGCTGTATTTTTTTTAAATTTCGACTATAGATAGTAACGAAGCTGACAGCCCTTTTTTGGGCTCCATTTTGTGCTAAACATAATATTTAAACAATTTTAACTTCTAAAGTAATATCTTTCACAATTTTACTCGTATGGTATAAGTGACGTATGAATAGAATTGATGGGTTATTTAATTCCATTCATTATAAATGATTCATCATGAATGATGATATATTTTTATTTACTTAGCATTTTTGAGTTGCCACTTAAATGTTTACGTTATTGTTATACTTTAAGAAAAAAGTTTACTGTAAAAGAATATGTAACATAAACGATTTTAAAGAAATGTAATGAGAATAGAGTCATGAAGTTATCAAAGGCTGCCAATGTCGACACACCATGACCAGACCGGCAGAGTATTAGTAAAAGGTATGCACCACATTTTAAGCAATACTCACCCATATGATTTTAAACTTAAATCGTCGCGTATTAACATTTTTAATTATTTATACGGAATACTCACGATCTCTTTTTATTTTATTTATCAATATTTCGGCCTAGTTGCATAGGCCGTGGTCACGACGTCATGATGATGTTAATACTCACCCAATTTGGTTGTGGATAATGCAATAATCAGTTTATTTTTATGCACTTACCTATTATGATATTGAAAGAAAGTCAACAGACGCAAATTTATGATTAACGAACTCTTTTACAAGTGTAGATTTGCCATTGTTGGCATGATGAGTGCTTATGACGTCAGACTTCCACGGTCTTTGGAGGTCGATAGGCGGATATTATGCTCAGTGCCTCAAAAAAATGGGACTGATTTTCGTTTTTGTGTGTCGACCACCTTCTTTGACGGTTAGCTCTGCGCCTAAATATATATTTTTATTAACACTTTATTAAGAACTAACATAAAAAGTAGCTTGAGGTTACTAATTAGCAACAATTGTGAATTGTGTTACGTAGTTACGGTTGAGATGGTATGCTGGTATGTGGCAGTGGGTGTGTGTTTAAGTAGTAAATTAATGAGAGTGTTTGTAAAAGAGAGTGAGTGCTGTTGGAGGTCTAGTGTAACTTTAGTTGGTTTGAGTAACCCGTCCCGGTTACTATAAATTTGTATAGCTGTATTAGTTCCATGCTGCTAAGTGTCCACTTATAATGTCCACTTTATTGCATAAACAATAAGGTTCTTTTTAATGTTAAGTTTAGATTTAAATTAAGATTTTGAAATCGGTGATTATCAGTGGATTAGTGTTAAGAATACGTTAATATTTATTAATTTACTATCTGTCCGGGCGGATTTCATACCCCCCCCTCTTGAGAGATGCCATTTTATCTTAATTTTTTAAAAGTTTTTGCTACTTGAATCTGAAACGACTCCAACAAATCTTAAAGCATGAAAATAGATTAGGTAGTTGTCGAGTTATAAGTGTACCACACCAACAAACTCTATTTTGTTTTATATAATATATTACAATGTGTATATAGACTAGCTGAGCTGGCGAACTTCGTACAGGGCCCAGATTTCATTTCGAATTTCAACCAAATAGGTCCAGCTGTTTAGGAGAAGTTAGTTTATAAGCATATGTACAAAAAATAATATATACATGTTAAGATTGATTTTGCACTTTAAACTGTTTTTCATTTGCCCACTCTCGTGTTTGAATAACGGTGCAAAGCGTGGTCGTCGTAGATATGTACCTAGGTACCTACCTAATTAGTAATTTTAATATGTGCGTTTGTATTGAAGAATAATTATAATAGTCTTTAGTGAAATTTAGTCGGTTTAAGCTCTTAACAACCGGAGTAGACCGGAATTTATCCGAGCTGATAATAGGCCTAGTGTAGCATAATCCATCAAGTTTTATCATTCACATACCTACATACCTCCATCTATTTGGTCAACCATTATTGAAGATTAGGTATGATCTTAATAGCCTCCGTGACAGGATGAGAGTATGAATCCGTAAAAGGTGAGGGTGGTACATTTTTAGAACCAATATTAAACCATAATCTATACGATAGTTATAAGATATACATGTCTCCTCTGTGGTCCAGCGGTTCAGGTGTTAGACTTGACTTCATTAGTTCCTGGGGTCGATTCTCGGGTCTGACAACAAAAAGAAATTATGGTTTTTCCAATTTTCTAATAGAAAAAATGTTGCTCGCGATTGGATGTGTGCCCGGTTGGCGATAGGCTTGCCACCTATCACATTGTGGGACTTAGTGTCTTCGGATAGTCGTGGGTGCCCTAGGTGTGCTTTTGCCTACCTCTTTGGGGATATGTGTATCTTATACCATCATGATAAAACTGCCTGCCAAAATCAGATCCTGGGCAACGTTGTTTTTATTAGAAAATTGAATAAACATATTTTATTTTTGTTGGCCGACCCAGAGTTAGGACCACGGAGGATACTGTGATGATAAAATACATTTACCTCTTATATAATGTCCGCAGATGTTGTTGGCCTGCGGCCGGGGTGGTAGGCCTAATGTTATCCTTCTCTTTGTTCGCTGTATTGAAATAAATTCTGCTGGCTATTTACTCGCAACTTCGTCAGCGTAGAACAGATTTTTGTATAAACTTTCTTCCCCCTTTGTAGTCCTTTGGTGGTTGATTGATGATAAAAAATATATAATATTGGAACTCGGGTCTTTTAACTACATGCATGCGTATACAATTTCTTTAGAATCTGTCCAGCGGCTTAGTTCTTAAAGACAGACTTTCGCATTTATAATAATACTAGATTTATTAATGTATATATAAATAAAATCTTTCATGTCAATGAATAGTATAGATAAATTTTATAGTATTGTAAAACTTAAAGTTTACATAAAATTTACGGTTAACATTACAAAATGAGATATTGTGATTGTAGCGCTTTTCCCGTGAATGGGATAAATCCACAAATATTAAAAACGTCTTCAGCGTAGAATATATAATCAATCATCTCGTTGGTCGAGTGGCTAACGTACACGCCTAACTACTCCGAACAACCGCGAGGCTCGGGTTCGATTCCCGACGGGGGCAGGCATTTGTGTGATGAACATTTAGATGCCTGCATTTCCGGGTCTGGTTGTTTATTACATTTATTCTGGTATTTATATATGTATTTCTATGTATTAATATCTTTGACTAACACCCATAACACAAGCACATTATTTGCTTACTTTGGGGTTAGATTCAATTTGTGTAACTTGTCCAGAGATATTTATTTATTATTATTATTATTTTATAATTTACCCTTTATAATCCTTTGGTGATTGATTTTTGAAAAAAATGAGCAGCCCATGTATGAACTCGGATCTTTGACTATGTGCATATTCAATTTTATTAAAATCGGTCCAGCGGTTTAGGTGTGAAAGCGTGACAGACTTTCGCACTTATAACATTGATATATGTACTTAGGTGAATATATGAATTTGCATCAAACAGGGATTGAACCCGAAAACGTACAAGAATTGACGACGAATTTATGATTAACCTATTAATTTGATGTAATGAAAGTAGCTTAATGATAATAATTGTGTTAGTTTCAATTGATGACGTGATACTGGGTGTATGTTTAAGTAGTAATAAGCGAACGAGTGTTTGTAGAAGTGAGTAGTGTATGTAGTTTGGAGAGTGATGTTGGAGGTCCAGAGTAACGGTTGTATGGACGGGCTTAGGAGCGGCGCGTGTGGGTGGAGCGACGTGCTCACCTTGAACTTGCCGCGTCCGAACCACGAGGCTTCTCCGATCACATTTCGATGCTGCGCTTTATATATCCAACTAACACTAAAGTGCTTATTGTCTATTCATACAATCTTCCTAATTAAGTAGCACTATACTACTCAATTAACAGTATAAATCTGACGTTTGTTTCTTAAGGAAATTTTATTTAAGCAATTTAAAAACATATTTTCTTGAGCGGTAAATGTCGACTGATTATTTTTTTGTTTGCATTTATTTTAACAATTACTAAGTTTAAGTATTGACAAAAAGGACAATGGCCGAAGGATAGATGTGCAGATGGATGGATAATTGTATAAAAAAGTTCATCAAAGTGTGGTAAAAGGATAATTCAACGATTTACTCTATTCTTTAACAATTTATAAACAAGTTTTAATAAATAAATAACCTTTTATTGAGGACTCGTTGAAGTATTTGGAAATTTGCCTACCCGTTAAGTGTTTATAACGTTTTTGATTATAGGTAGCAATAATTTTAAAGTAAAGAAAATCTTGTATTTTTGTTACTATTGAAATAATGACTATAGACATTCTGAAGAATAGCGCAAAAAATGAGGTACTGCGTGGCAGAAAAAAATAATTGAATCACTCAGTAATGATGTACCAATGACGGCGAATGAAGATTTCGCTGGTAATTTACAAAAGAAAAAAAATAATTATAACATGTTGCTAGATGTTGCCTACGTTTGCATTTAAAAGTTATTTGTTTTGACTCGAAAACCCGTTTAGATATCGGGTTAAAAAGTATGTGGTGCATTCGTCAGTTTCCTAAGTATACCTATCCATACACAAATTTTTCCATAATATCACTGACAAACAAACAAATAAAATTTGACATTTATAATACTAAAATAATATGGATTTATGATAACACATAATACAAAACACATCAAATATACTATATTAATATAATAAACATAAATAATTGTCTCTTCCAAGTTCCAGCGTACTAAAGATTGAAAGATGTTGATAACAAATTATGATAAATAAATTGTAAAATATATTACTAAGTTGTAAAAATAATCTCGCCCGTATTCCCAAAACTGTAGGGAAAGTTACAACTAGAACAGCCACCATTACCTGAAGGTAGGTACTTTGTTCCATAATGTAATATATAGTAAACCTATCGCCAACTGAGCACATATCCCTGGTAACATTAACCTTCTCAGTTTATTTAAATATATTAAACATTAAGGAGTAATATAAAGTATCTTCACGCCCATATCCCCGAAGAGGTAGGCAGAGGTACAACCAAGGCACCCACGACTAGCCGAAGACACTAAGTCCCACAATGTGATAGGTGGCAAGACTATCGCCAACCGGGCACATTTCCAATCCCGACCAACATTTTTTTTGTTTATGTTGGCCGACCCGGGATTCGAACCCAGGACCTCATGCAGTCAAGTCCAACACCCGGACCGCTAGACCACAGAGGCGACAGGAGGAGTAATATAAATGTTTTTATCTAAGCATAAGTAAAAATACACGAAAAACCAGTTTATCTCCTACCTCAATTTTTTAACAAAAATAACATTAATGTTAAGTACATTCATGATTAAACTAACGCAATACTTAAACTGGTATTTTTTACGGAACATGATATAATAGTTAACCGCCAAGTCGACGTAATAAACGTACCACGTGCTTGTCATTCACAATTGGAGGCAATATACTAACGTACTCTACGCAAAGTTAATACGTACTACCTGCATCGCGCGGTATAAGCCGTGAACATTATAATTCTAACCGCACATCAAGTTTGCAAACGTTTTGAATTATTATTCTGTATCGAATCAATATCAATGTAGATTATTGTAATATAATAATACCACTGTCTTATTAATAAACATATGTGTGAATTGATAAAGTCTGTATAGCATAATGTTTTTTGATGAGATGACAAAAAAAAGGACATGGCTCTCCTGATGGTAAGAGACAACCGTGGCCTGTAAATACCATAGACAGATAGTAGACTGTTGCGTATACGATAAATGTAAAATAAAAAAATAAAATATATCTGGCCATATTTTATCACCAGGAGAGAAGTATTTTGTTTTAGGTTTAAGCCACTTATGTGGCTTGTTAGTAAAATAAAATTAGCATCATTGTGCAATAGTGTACATGTATTTACAATTATTTACCAATAGAAATTAAAGTTGCACCATAAATAGAAAACA
Organism: Calephelis virginiensis; assembly: GCA_002245475.1. NCBI lineage: Eukaryota > Metazoa > Arthropoda > Insecta > Lepidoptera > Riodinidae > Calephelis > Calephelis virginiensis. Next base: position 288,854 of record NJDC01002758.1, on the reverse strand, counting down.
CTTACATACGATATAATAACTAACATACATATTTATTATTATACACAAAAAAGACATACACTTTAAAACTAAAAGATTTGTACAGAAGATCAGCTAATCTCAGGTAAATAGAATTTTTCCAGTTCATCCAAAAACGACCTGATAAAGTAAATGATAGACATAAAGAGCGCAAGAAATTAAGTAAGAATATACAAATATTAACTATTCAGTAGTATGCATACATTTAATGTATACACCAAACCAGATAAAAAAATAATATGCAAAAAACCATAAAACATGCATACATAAATACATACACTTGAATACATAACAAACACACTTAATATTTTTTTAATTTAATTGGTTAAACATAAGTGAGTCATACAAAAGTTTTTAAAATAGTTTTTGGTCGCTATATCCAACACACGCTGATTTTACAAGTTATTTAGTGAGTAATGTATGAAACTATTTGCTTATATCAAAAAAGAGGGAGCAGCGTGTAGCTATGAATTAGTTTTTTCAAAGATTAATGTTAAGGTAATACAGTTTAAAATAGGTGTTTCTTCTTACCTCATTGATAGGCGAAAAACAGATTGTTACTTCATAATCCTCTTAACTGATTTTGTATTTAAAATATAAACCTTTTTGTGAAAACCTCCGTGAGTGAATTGGACTTAAACTAATTTCGCAAACGTAGATTGTTAGTTTCCAATCTTCATTAAATCTTACGATATTGGATTTGACACCTGAACTAGTTATTATGAATTTGCAGATACTGGTTCATTTTTTAATTGTTTCCCAAAAGAGGAGGTTATCCATTTGACTATGTTCTTTTTATTACCGATTTTGATGGTTATTTTTGACTCCGAAGTGGTCCCATGTAAATTTCATCATGTTCTATGTTGACGAAATTATAAATGATAATATCGTCAACGTTGTCGAAAACGTATGCTTAATTATTAAGAGTAGCATAAAACGATAAGTGGGACGTTGCTAAAGTTTGGGGGATCTTTTCGGAATCATTAGCTATCTTTCGAAAAATGAATTATCAAATCGCTTCGTGGTTTGATTCGGTTTTTTGTAGTTTTACACTGCGTCATAAACGGCTTACATCGTTCTTCTGGAAAAAGGACTTTTTCTTCTTGGTTCAGGGTAACTGAAGTTGCGGGAGAGATAGTTGGAAAATAAACATACCTTTGATTTTGTAGTAGTTAAGTTAATCAGGTCATTTGATATAGAGGCTTTTGCTGTGTGACAAAAGTAGCATGCATTTTGACAAAAATATTATATTAAGTCCTTCGGCAAACTTTGTTTCACCCGTATAGTTTGTGTAGAAAAAAGTAAAATATTATTTTCCTAGTTTCTTCACTGTCGAACGGGATAAAAGGTAAACTACGTCCGTCTTCTGGTTCTAAGCTACTTTTAATTTTCAGACAAATCGGTTCAGCCGTTCTTGAGTTATAAATAGTATCACTAACATGACTATCTTTTATATACTCTTAAAATGTAAATAAATATACAAAAAACCCAACCAGGCCAAAAACTGGAACACAAAAGTATTCTTTAGGTCATTCCTTTATTCAAACATTAGTAGTCGATTGAATAACAGTCCCAAACACATGCAGACTTTCACATTTATAAGAGTCTCGAATACATTATATTGTAAATTATTATTACGATTAAGTAATTTATGATCATATAATCGAGCGTTTGGATATATGCGATATATATTTTTATAGTTTCACTAACGACTTTTTTAAGAAATACCGTTGCTTGTATAAAATTATGATTTAAAATTAGAAAGACTTTGAAATTCGTGTTCGTTCATTCACCTATCCTAAAGTTGCTTGCATTCACCTTTACGTCTGCACTTCACTTCTGTTATCGGCTAAAGTAAGCTACAAAAGTTAGTTTATCGGATACCTTATCATCCAAATCGGAACAGTTCAACACCGAGCGTTGACGTTATAGCGCCAGGAATACGTAAGGCGATGATACCAATCCGGGCGAGTCTCTGCGAAACTCTACCAGTCAGATGTCACGGTGTTAGTGACGATAAATCTATGCTCGTTTTTTACGAACTGCCTGGCAGGAAGGCAGATGGTCTATTCTGCAAAGAAGCCCGGACCAATACGGAGAAAACTAAACTAACAAAATTTATTTAAGTATAATGTAATTTTTGCAAATAATGCAAAAAAAGAAATGAAATATTTTAAACAGATTAGTCTTGACATGTCAACTCGTGACGTTTTTATTCAACGTTTTCGGAAGAATCCATTAAAAGTCTATAGAAATGTCATGTACAAACTTATCTGACAAAAACAGTCTAAGTACTACCGTGTTTTGTCTCTTTGTATACTATCGTCGAAAGAAGACGGCGGTGACTTAAAATTAGTTGAGTAAGTGTGCAACAATATTACCACCAAAAAAATTACTACCACTTTAGATAAATTATAGAAACAACCAGGTTTCATTGCTGCACTTACCCTCTATGGCATGAAATGTCAATGAACAATACACAGTAGCGAAAATAGTCTATTATTTGCGTTTGCTTGTATAAAATATGATTGCCATCTGGGGCTCGAACCAGGGCCCTTACGAAGTCAAGTCCATTACCGGACAGCTAGACCACAGAGGTATTTAAAATTTAACTTCTGTAAATTTTGAATTTTGTTTGCATTTACATTTTTACAAAAACGGATTCTTAATTTTGATCTGGGAGCACAGCAGTGCCGTACCATCCTATTCTTAAAGCAATTCAGGCCCTTTTATATTCATGAACTATAGAATAGAATAGAATAACTCTGCACCAAAATACATGAAAAATGAAAAATAACTATTTGTAACTTATATACACTTTTTGTTCATGTACTAAATGTATATAAATTATTTATTTAAACATGTTTGTGCACAACATTAACATGTCATATTATACAAATGTTAAGCTTAATTAAACTTTGGGCCAGAAGAAAAAAACAAAAGTCGGTGCTCGATCAACAAATTTATTCAGATTGCTTAAATTATAGCTATAAACTATTCTTTTAGTTTCTAAGATGATCTGGAACAAGTGGAAAAATCTAGTGTAAGAGAGAACAATAATAATTATAAACAAAAATAAAACATAATGATGATAAGATATTATATACGACATTAACGTGAAAAAGATAAACCCGAAATAATTTAGAATGCAAAGTTTGTCAACTGCTAAGTAAAAGAACTAATAAAATAAATATAAAGTACTAGATTAAAGACCAAGTTTTTTGATGTCATTGTTTACTTATTTCTTATGAATGAGAGAAATATTCACTTTTTTCATTAATTTAATCTTAAATATATGAGGGAGTAATGATTTTCTGTTGAGATCCGTACATTTGTATATGTCCGTATGCATATATCTGAGGTGCAACGAGAGTACTCAAGATTATCTAAAGTTAATACTTAGTCCTACAATCTGATAGTTGGAAATACGAGAACATACAAAATACGTAAATAATTTATACGACAAGTAATTGGCAAAAGGAAATATTTTAAAACTTATTGAACACTAATAAGGTGGTATAAATCAAGGGTCTAATATCTCAATTTTATTATGTAGATTAATTAATGTACTATATTTAGGAAGGCAACTATGTACCTAGCATTACGTCATACGACATAATGAAATTCGGGGCATTTAATCATTGGCCGTTTTCAAAATGGATGTTATAGAGGTGATAGGCTTTATTCAGTAGTGATGCAGTATGATTACATTTTAGTTATAAAAACTATAGACCTATTAGTTTAAAAACTCACTTTTATATTAAATTGTTATATGATACCGAATATTCTACAATGTTTAAGCCTTCTCTCTGTTTAGTTTACCTTAGACGTAAGCTTGCATTTGTATAAATTTATATTTTTTTTTTGCATAAATTTATATCTTCACGCCAAGTTTATTACGTCGTAGTCAGAGTATCAAGTGCCAAATGTAATGATCTTATTGTTTTGTCAACAATAAAGAAATAAAATTAAGTATAAATCAAGCAAATGTTATAAGCATTGTTGATTAATAGTAATTAAGCTTTACCAAAACTAATAAATAAGTTCGTTATAAATTGGAAGTTAATTGATAAAAAGTTGGTTGGATCGCTTAGGTTTGGAAGCAAGAGGCTGCGCTGCCCCGCTGGCCGCACCTCGAACACTTTAATGATGACTTTTTGTTGCCACGCGGTACATGTATCACGCGACCAGCGGTTGATCTCACCAGAGTTTTGTTGAAACAAAGAACATCATACTATTTAATGAGTTGACAAATTTTTGTACAATAGTCTTGTGTTTTATTTTGAAATTGCAATTAATGCGCATCAATAAACTAACGAGCCTAACGTGAATTTTCTTTAAACCTAATTTGTATGCTACGATTACTATAATATAAAGGATACAGAATGTGCACTTAATAAGAAGAGTAAAAGTCATTAATTATAAATTGCGCATCGCTACCTAGTGTGCCTTTCCCGCAGGAAAACATAAAGACTTTGGGGTAAAAAGTAGCCTTTGCTATTTGCAGCTCTCTATTTCGACACAGAAAAATATTTTTATTTTTTTTACTGTAATTCTGGTTACATAGTGCAAATTGAGTTGCTGCAGCATCCTTTTAGGCAAAAACATGCCTGTGCCAGGAAGCTACGCTCTTCCATACAATGATTGTTCTTATAAACTATTAAGTGACTTACTTGATTATAACATTATCTTATACTAGATATTTAACAAGATACATATGAACCTAGAGTACTCAAGCGCGCGCGCGCGCGCGCGTTTGTATTCGTGTGTGTGTATGTATGTGTGTGTGTGTGTGGGTGTGTGTGTGTGCGTGTGCGTGCGTGTGTGTGTGTGTGTACAGAAAAAATACAATAAAACTGATGCATTGCGTCGTGAAAGAAAGATAAACACATTTATGCATTTATCTTATTTAATCGCGATATGAATAAATATTTATGTCCTTGGTAAAATTAAATTTAATTGCATTACTTTTATTAAGGTTTATTTTTAGCACCAAGCAATGTATCTGCTCCTTTGCCTTTCAAATAAAAAAAAAAAAAACATTTTTACCGCCGTCTCTTGAATCTTGGGCTGTCGTTGAGGGCGACAGGCTACATACCCCCCGCGTACCCGTTCCCGCTATAGCCTTATTTTATTGCCTCGCGTTGGTTGCGGCGAGCCCGTGAGATGAGCTTACCATCGGTTGGAATACTCGCCCCAATCATTATATAATGTAATTACTTGGCCGATAAACAACTTTTTTGGGAATTATAACAGTGAAGAATTTTTTAGCTGCAACGTAATTTGAAATTTAAAGTCCGTGTTTTCAATGCAGGCTGTGTTTCTTTTTACGGTTTGTCAAAACTTGTCATTAATCATTTTAGCTTTTTACTGAAAACTCATAGGCTTAGGCATTTCATGTCACAGTGTTAATTATAATAAGAAAAAAAAATATTTCCCATAGACTATCGGGATCAGAACAAAGAAGGCTGGCCGTAGCTCCTCAGAGAACTGACTGAGGTGATACCTCAAAAGAAGTTCAGCGGACTTGCATTTCTTCTATTTTTTAGTGTCACTTTACAAATGTAGAAAATCTAACTCATTTAATCAAAATGTATAGTATAACAATAAATAATTGAGATAATTTACTCTTCAGATATTTTTGATCCTAGGAATATATTTTTTTGGACGGATTTTATGTTTGGATAGATATGTATAAATATATTCATTCATTCGACATTATATAGTGTAAGTATGTTGATTAGTAAATATAATAGGAAATAAAAACCCATTACCAGTACACCATGTGTCATTCACTGTACAAAAGAGTTCAACGCGAACGTATCCCTATAAACGGGTTTGATATTATTTGTAACACTAGTAACAGTTACATGTCAGATTAATATATTTAACTGATTATATTTAGTTTATAGTGTCTACGTAAATTAAAATTTATGTTTTATTTTATGATATGGTAAAATAGTATTTTTATTTAAATTTTAATTAAAAATATACGTACACATCTCAACAGTAAATGTGGTTTTAAAGAAATTATGGAGTTTGAATGGTGGTAATTTTGATGTGTACTAACTAAAATAATTTTATCTTATCGCTATCTTCTTTCAATCAAAATAATAGAAAGGGACAAAACACGTTTAGTGCTGTAGGATTTGCTTGTACATTGTATTTCTACAGAATTTAAATCTATTCCTCACTTACAAGTTGACATGTCCGGACTAATCTGACATGTTTGGAATGTTTTATTTCTTTTCTTTTTGTTTAATAAGACAAAAAAAATTATGCTATAAACCTAAGACAAGTTAAGTTGGAGTTCAGCAGAATAACCACCAGTGCCTATATCTACCCACCCCCAATTTCAAGGTGAATCAATAAACAACATCCTCATTCAGTAAACATCCCACGTATTAGATGAGTTTCGTCTGTTATTTTACTATTCACTTTGCTATGGTTTGGAATTCTATCTTCCAAAGTACTATTTCCAGAGTAAAAATATTTTTATTTCAACAAGACTTTAGCAGGTGAGTTAGGTTTCATTGTACTTAGGCTATAAAAAAATTGTGTGTCAGAAGCTTATCACTTTTATCCCGATAAAATGTATCAAATCGTTTAAGTAAACACCTAGCGCAGTAGATTGAAAATAACATATTTATAATTTATTTTAGTAGTAGGTATATGTGTAAGTATCTACGCATTTTACAACATACGTGTGTAAGTCCCTAATGGAAAAGCTACTTTATATAAAACGTTGTTTCCTTATTGTTGTAAAAGTCAAAAAATTAAACTGTGCTGCATGTAGTTGCTACCTATAGAGGTATAGGTATAGGTAGCAACTATGTATATATCCAACATAATTACAAAGTAGCGATTTAATAATTGATTTTCAAAAAGGTAGGTCTCATATCAATTCTATTGGGAACCTTATGAAAAAGAATCATCAGGATCTGTTCAATACTAGCCAATTCAATCCAATCGCTTGAAAACCATAAAAACAAAAACATACAGTCAAATTAAGAATCTCCTCTTTTTTCGCACTCAGTTAAAATTGGATATCTGTTTCCCTGGGTACGAACGAATGAACGAATAGAACTATTTTGCTATTTTTTTATTGTTTTTACTACGAGTATGAACTGTAGGCAAAAAAAGAATCCTTCGAAAAATTGTGGTAGTTTATTTTTATTAAATATTCATAGTTACGAGATACAGTCTGTGGGGTCACATAGTTGATTAAATAAATAATGATCATTGTAAGCATTACTACTATTACTCATTAAATTGAATTATTAGTATTTACAATGCAAGATATTTTGATTTATTTTATAATCAGAATACTTACCTAGCTCACAAAAATACATTTTGTCTTGTTTTTTTTATAGACGTTTGAACATTTTTAGAATATTTCTAAATTATTTTATTTCTTTTAAAATTCCTCTATTTTTTTTAAATGGCAGCAACAAAGGCTAATAACAGAAAAAACATTGTTATGGCCGGATTGACTCTCAAGAAAGATCATCCAAACACTTAACATATTGTATATCTTAGCCGTAATTATAAAGGCACAAATAAATACTTTGAAAATTTGATCTGTATTTTATGTTCAATGCAATTCACAAAGAAAAAAGAAACAAATCATTCATCGGGCACAAATTAGGACAAAGAATTAACCAGCATTTTATGCAGCAAAATATAGAAAGGCATGTTTTTACTGGAAACCTTCGCGACCAATAGTCCGCATAAGGTAAATACAATGTTCCGTGTGTCCTTTAAAAATTAACGATCATCCTTTCTACCTGATGCCGCTGTCCGAGTGCAAATAAAAAACGGTTTCCCCCACGTAAAGGGTGTACTTCCCATCTCATGAAGGTTGTAGATAGCTCCGTGTATGCGTCTCGCTTGCACTTATATACATGTTGTATCCACCGTAGAAACGTCCGATTTAAATCTCGACGAGGGATAAAATTTCTTCTGCCGCAAGAATAAAATGGACATGACCGCATCATCAATTTTTATTGTAACTCATAAATCATAAGTAAAGTATTTATTTATTTTAACCAACTTTGTAATTCATTTTAATTCACCATAAGTACCTATCTTAATTCAATTTTCTATATGTGTTTTTGTCACTTATTTCCTAAACGGCTGGACTGGTTTAGTTGAAATTTTGTATAGTTCAATGGGTTTGTAGAAGATCAAAATACAATTGAGCCCGGTATTCGCTGCTGTTGTAGTTTCCTATATTTCAGCAATTTTTAATTTTTCGTTCACATTTTACATCTTCACATTGTTTTGCGATATTCTTGCGTCTTTGTCTAGTTTGTATTTTTTTATTACACACATATAATTGAAACATACTTACTTATATTACTGAATAATTTGAAATTCATTTGTACCCTTTAATGGGAATCATAAATAATAATAATTTATTAGGTACTAATCAAAGAATTTCTTCAAAAATATTGCCCAGATAATGTTATATGTTTATGAGATATGATGAAACTCGTATTCCTTCTATCCACCATTAGTTATTGAGCAACATCGCGATTTAATCAGAAAATTAGTAGCTTAAGATTACACAAATAGCACACAAACAAATACATTATGACCTTGGACTTTTTTCCTCTAATATAAGAGCGGAAACATTTTACCACCAAGGTTGTGTGTCTATTTTGTGTCACAGATATGTAAGAATATCTTTTAATTGTATTGGATCGGTTAATGTGAAATAACGCAGCGCCCCGATCACTACGACGCTTCTAACATCTACGTTGTCTATAGACCACACTTATCTTTGGCCATCAGGAAAGCCACGTGTATATTCGCTATCTTATAAATAAAAAAAAACAATAAAAAAGAGCTTCATCCTTTTTGTGCCACAGATTATTAATATCATAATTATCACCTGATTTCTTGCTATCCTAAGCAAAGCTATTTAGCAGCATTTTTCCATTGAATCTTTCTGTAATCTCAAAGCTATAAGTGTAAATTACAACCATTTAATCCTTCTGTGTGACAATAAATACTTCTGTGTTTTTTTTTCGTAGAAACCTCAAATGGATAAGACCAAATCCATTATAGGGTTTTATTATCTAACATCGGGGCTTGGGTTTGTACCATATCAAAATTCAATGTATAGAATGCCAAGGTGTTTAAAAATAAGTTTTGTTCCCATATATATATAAAGTCTAAAGTGGATTTGTGTGTTATTTTATAGCAGTATTAATTATTCATAGCGATAGCGGAGCTTTTTATGCTTGGGTATTTATTTGTGGTCAGTTTTTATGCGCCTTAATTATAATATTTTAATATCGCTTGCAATGTTCAATGTAATAGCTTGGCTAATTTGATATTTTTAAAACATTTTTTATAAATAAATGTCATTTGTATCGATTAAGGAATCATTATTCTTAATGATAAGACACATTCTAAATACTATTTTTTAGTTTAGCAAAAAAAAGTAGTTTGTCAATTTCTAATACTATCTACAAAAACTGATGACTAAATATCATATTAAAGATGGCTGAAATTCGTAACATGTTTTTTACAGTTTCTATTGATATCTTACATGGTAAATTTCTTAAAATAAGATAGATGTTGTCATACACATTATTTTTGTAAGAAGGGGTATCTAGTTCACCAATGAAATTTAACAATTAGCATGTAACTACAAATTGAGCACGTATTATTTTCGTCTAGTAAAAAATATATTATTAGCTTTTTAGACTACATAGACGGAGAGAATAAAATTTCATTCAAATTTTCATACCCCTTAATAAACTTTGGGTCATCATTTTTAAAAACGATTTTCCCTATGTTTGAACTCAGATGATAAACTATATGCACACAAAAATTACATTGAAATCGCTAGAGTGATTTAGCTATTAAAGCGTAAAATAGAGATAGTCAGCATGTACTAGCTGTTTCCCGTGATGTCGTCAGCATAGAATAGATTTTCATACAAACTTTTTACACCATTGTAGTCCTTTGAGAACTGATTTTTAATAAAAAAGTAGCTAATATTTGAACTTTGAAGTAATTATATATATGCATATAAAATTGTAAAACAATCAGTCCATCGGCTTAGCCGTGAAAGTCAGACCGAAAGTATTAGTCAGACAGACAGATAGATATGTATATCCATATAGTGTAATGATTTATTGACAATGAAATTATCTCATATATTTTAACGAAGCTACTTCAAACAAAAAATACGAATACTTTACCCATAATGATTGTTTCAACGACCGGCCGGTATGCGAGATGCTGTGGCTCTGTTAAACGGTCAAAGCTCGCCAAGGTTTAAATTAATATAACTTACTGTGTTAGTTTCGTATGTTCTTTTATTTAAACTTCCATTTTCATCAAGGTATAATAATCAAATTGGTCGTTTGTTTGTTTTTTTAAACCAATTCAGCAATTCGGGAGCCTATTCAAGCTCCTAAACTTTTTGTCAAAAGAATCTTAAAGGTACGTTAGCACAGATGCAGGTAACATAGGTCTATGTTTATTACTAAATTTATTTAAGCGATTTAGAACTGTGTTTGTATTGTCCAGGTGTTGAATGTCCTTGTCCTGGGTTAATTGCCGGGTCGGACAAAAAAAAAGGAAATGTGTTTTTCAAATTTTGTAATAAAAAATTTTGCTCGGGATTGGATGTGTGCTCGTTTGACGATAGGCTGGCCACCTATTAGTTTGTTGGATTTAATGTCTTCTTCTAGTCGTTGGTGCCCCGGTTGAGCCTATGCCTCTGGGATTTGGGCGTGAAGATACATTTTTAAATTGCAAAAAACTTACTTTGATTTCTATTAGCAAGTCATATTTTCCTCAATTTCCTGGGATTCCATCATCAGATCCAGACTTGGGAGCAATGCGACCACTATGGAAGTATGGTCTTTCAAATAATACATTATAATTTTTTTAAAGGTATTTACCATGTTACAAACTTTTTTAAATAACACTTGTACTTTTACTTTTAATGTTTCAGTAATTTATTGTGGAAAAGTACCAGCGTTATTTTAAAAGCGTTCATACAATGCGATTCCAGGAACTCGACGTAAATATCAAATGTTTGTCAATATTCTTAATGAAACTTTAATACTTTTTTTTGTGGATAGCATTACCCGATAGACCGTGGGGACGGACGGCCTGAATGTCAACTGACCAATAAATTTTAATGCCCTTAATTGTACCTCTACGTATACAAGTAATTAAAATAAAATAAGCTCGTTTAATGTACATGACATGTTATTTAAAAGTGCTATGATCTGAGATTGTAATATTTTTTTACGTGTTTAACTATCTATCTATTAGTCTCGAGAGAGACGAATGCAAGTATTTGTCACTAATATCGTATCCGTGTTTATTATAAAGACTATCCTTAATTCATTAAATATCACCAGCTACCACAGAGCGATCACGCGTTGGGGTAGGTATCATTTTATCGTCTCGCTTAGCCTCAGGCCTGAAAGAGTATGGTTTGATTGGTCCGAGACAGCTCTGGGTCCGTATTAAACTAGGAGTCACGCGAGTTTTCGTGGTAGCAACCTATGCTCCGGTTAACTCGTCAGCGACTCATGACCTGGAAAAGTTTTGGGATTCTGTAAGGGATGTTCTGGATATGGTTGAAGGAAATGAAAAAGTGATTATGTGTGGTGACTTGAATGGATGGGTGGGGATGCGACGGGACGGTTATGATGCTGGTAAGCATATTGTAGATTTATGTGTGGAAAGAAATCTTCTTGTGTCTAACACAATGTTTCAGCATAAGGACATACATACGTATACATGGAGAAGGAATGATCAAATGAGTATGATAGATTTGATTTTGGTTGATAGTCGCCTCCGGAAGTGTTTAATGGACACGAGAGCCTTCAGAGGCCCAATTCTTAACACGGGACCACTACTTGGTTATTAGCCGGTTTAGTGGTCTGTTTAAGAAGTGGAGGCACTGGCGAGTACGTATTCCATTTGGAGGGCTTGAAAGGATTAAGAGTGAAAAGTTGCAAGATCCGAGTGTAGGAAGCATGTATGAG